>JAHQIW010006329.1:0-199624 GCA_019055375.1 Parelaphostrongylus tenuis
CTGGGTACTCACGAGTAGCTTGCGAGTCTCTCTCGGAGGAACGGGAGGAGCTTATTTGTTGGAGGCAACACCTAATAGCCTCCCATGTACTTCCCAGCCGCTTGATTGGAAGCTTTTGGCCTCCTTGACTCGTACAAGTAGAGTTTACGTCAAGTCAGTGCTGCATAAGCAGGGAGCTCATCTTGTGAATCCACCTCAGTCTCTGAGAAGCACACGTTCGCTTTTGGTTCGCGTTTATTCTCCTATCCACTACTTGGAGACGCGTCACGTGCCCTCGCGACTGAACGCAGCAAGATTCTTCTTTCAAAGTGTTTTAGAATGATACCAGCCAACTTTGATTATGTAACTGCACAAGTTGAATCATTTCTGAGACCGGTCCCATGGCCAAGGTTGACGATGAGAATCTCTTCCACAGGTGTTGCCGTGAGATCAGCTCCACAGCCCGGTGGCAGAAAAGGCTTAGGTATTCGTATTGCCATAGCGCTCTCTCATAACATTTTTCCCACTCGTTGATCACACAAAGTGCCACTGTAGCCACTTGGACAAATACAAATGGAACAATCTCAAGGGTGAGGAAATCCCTCGTGAGCGCACTTGGCGGATGTTGACTTGCTGCATATTTTTGAAAAAACTAGTTCTGATGAACTGTTTTCGAGTCCTAATTCAAAATCGCCGCATTCGGTACTGTGCTTCCGTAGTGTTCGCTGATCGTGTGAATGTCCGAGAAGGCAAGCAAATCATATCCCACTGTTTTCTGATAGAGCTCATTCATTACAATGTTGATACGCCCATGGTAAGCAGAAAAACTATTGAAACAGAAAAACAAAAGAAAAACAAAACAGAAAATTAGAGATATTATACAAAATAGTTTTGAACATTGGCAAGTACATCGAGCAAACCTCAGTTTTCCATAGTGCATAATGCTGCCGTAATCGTATGAGAGACCATAGACATCTGTTGAACTTTTGTATTATATTGAATTCCTCAACATAATCTGGTTAATTATGCTCTTGGCGTAGGTGGTAAAACGGTTAGCATGCGCTCCCGGAAAGAGTGAGATCTGGGTTCGAATCCCGGCTGATGCAAATGTTTTTGCACAGCACTCCACATTATTGAGTATATGCTCTTGGTCTTGCACAATGGTAATTCCAGAATTCGTAAAAACTCACAATAACATTTTGGAAAGCGATTCTGACGAAGTTATCACGATCATACCGCTGCTGTGTGAAAAATCCAAAAACATGGCTAATCTCGTGCACAGCTGCGCCTAACTAAAATTTCTACTATACCACGTAGCGGAAAACGCCTACTGAAAGTATGAGAGGAGTGTAATTTTTCAGAGTTATCAATTTGAATGAGACATACATCAACGTTATCATCAAGACAGCGAAACTGATCTCCTCCGAGACCTCCATCAGTTGCCGAACATTCGTTTCCTTTTACCACAATAACCTTGTCTTATGCTGATAATTCTAATTTAAAGATTTATTCGCTCTGATAACACTTTCAACAAACCTTTTTCGTCTTCGTGGGAGTCAATACACGTAACGTCGCTTCATACCTTTGACCCGTTTAAAAAAATTTCTTCATATTGTGAGAAATCACTGCTTTTTACAAACAAAATTTTTCAAACAAAAGTAAAAAAGTCAGTTGATGCGTCTTCTATTCAGACATCAATGCCACTCTTTACTTCAACTTTTGCTCCACCATATTTTTTGCGCTTAATCTTAGTAATCCCAGTAATTCTTTTTAATTATAATTATCAACTTTATTGCTACATGTTTTCCGATGTCACGACACATGCCACAAAAGCTTTGAGATTATAGAGTTGAGCAAAAAGTTGTGGGGAATTTGGAAACTTCCGTTTTTATGCGCAATTAACAGCAAAACAAGTGTAATTATACCTTTAATTTGTCCATTACATTCTCCCATCGCTCTACAAGATTCCAAATCTGCTGAAAGTATCATTCCGGTTTCTTTGGAACGGAAAACCTTGACATAATTTTTTAACCGCATCAAGTAATTCAAATCGGCGGCCATTCGGAAAGGATTGCTGGAAAGTGGCGACAAATTATGATTCTCTTTCGCTTCAGTGAGTTCATGAGGATCCTGGCGAGGCTTCTTGTGGACAAGGTCAAATTGGTTTAACTTGTTGACAACGTCCGCTGCAAAACACTAAACAAATCACGAGTGCTCGATAAAGGCCCAACATCCAAAGCGGTTTGAGTCACTTTCATCCAGAACATACATCCGTCCCAGAACGAGCCATACTTCGACATCAAAACTGCCTTCTTTGAATCGCATAAGCCATCTGCCCACAGTCGACTCTAGCACTTTATCAGCACCTTTACCCTCATTGATCTCATCGACGGCTTTTACAATCATTAAACCGTAGAAAGAGTGGTGTTAAAATAAGTGTCGGTAGTGCAACGGTTGATCAAGCGCCCCGGATAAAGTGAAATGTAGGTTCGAGTCCTATCTGACGGAAAGTTTTGCATTTTACTCTACATTAATGGGTTTATTTGTCATCATGCTACTGCTTGGAGCGGTTGAATAAAAAGGAGTTCTGTCTGATCATCGGACACCCAATATCTATCAGCAGAAATGGATTCAATGTCGTATCGACTACCTGTGTCATACCATTGACGGTTCGGCGTAGAGAAATGGTGCCAAAAAAGGCATCGGTACTGCGACGGTCGAATACACGCCCCAGATAGGGTGAAGTGAGGGCTTGAGTCCTAACTAACGCAAGAGGTCTGCACATCACTCTAAATCAGACGTTAAACCTTGCTCCAATAATGGCGGATTGACACTCGCCCAAATCGCATGTAATACTGCTCAATGGGCATTTCGGAAATGGAATTAATGAAGTGGAATAATATATCTAAAACTACCAACAAAAAAACGACACAAAGATGTCAAAAATGAACCTTCCAAGAATTTTCCAGAAATTTTCATTCAGAATGACATTTGAGAACACAGTTTGAGAATTGCCGCAAGTTTGCAGGTGATGAAAAAACATAGTTTGCAATTTTCGTAGTTAATATATCACAGTGTTTCACTGCAAAAACAAAAACAACTAGTACAATAGTTTTTATCACTAAGTATTATGATTACTACTGATGAAACCAGAAGGCCGAAATGTACCTCAAGCACTAAAAGTGCCACAACGGATCTCATGAAAGGCTTTAAAATATGTGAATAGGATGTATTAAACTCAGACAACGTCTTAAAAAACAGTCTGTTGGAAAGGTATTACCCTGATTTGGATAGAAGTGTTAGAAGAGGATAAATGGTAGAGACTACTGGTGTTACAAAATTCGTGTAAAGTATGATGCAGTAAATATCACTTTATCCTAAGCGTCAATGGGAAAACATCTGTTAAACCTACTAAAGCCTACTATGGGATTTATTGCCGAATGCTCAGGATACTAATTACTTTATCCATTTTAAATAATCTTAGAAAAAAAGAACGCTTAAGGCCTAAGCGGGGTTGGTACCCCATGGCCATACACGCGTGCACAATGACACTGCGCCATGACCACTTTTTGAAATTGTTTTGAATGTTTATTACGAGGTTTTCAAAACAGTTGATGCCATGGATCCATCCATTTTATTACCACAGCGGTATTCTCACGTAAGTTTGGCTAATCTGCTAATTTCTACGCAATGTTCAAATTGAGCAATGGGACACTCAAAGTAGTGTATATTGAGGGCCCGCTTAAGTTTCTTGCACGGAAAATTTTTGAATCAATTTCAAGCGTTTTTAGGTAACAACGTGGCTGTTGTAATGCATAGGTATATAGCTCCGTAACAGCAGCAGGAGAACTGTAGCTGAACGACTCTGGCATTCACAACTCTTTTATGTTAGGGAGTATGACAACGAATTTGTTCACCTGTCATGCAGACAGTATTTTTACATTGTGATTAGGCTTTACTTGACAATGTACTGCATGTTTATTCATCTGATGGCTTTTAGTGCTTCTGCTGGAGGAACTCCTGTAATAGAACGCGGTGCAGTGCAAGCGACAGCAAACACAATGGCAGTGTTAATTTTATTTCATGTTCTCGAATGCGCAAGAGGAAACTATCAGCAGAGAAAGTTTAGTGTAGATTTCAAATATTAAGCATTTTTTCACTCTTGGTGCAATCCCTTCCAAACGTCATGGTAGCTAAAAAGCATTTGATTTTCTTGTTAGGCACATGCTCATCTGCTGCGCAGTTTAGTGAATAGGTCATAGAGAATGAAAAAAGTAAAATTATGTAGAACAAAAACGCAATTTCTGTACGGCTAACACCACGATAGTACGTTATATTAAGGTAGTTTTTGATCACTTCTAGTATCTAGAAGATATACATCTTGCCTACTAATCCATTTACGATAAGCAGAGCCCTTAAGATCTGACACTATTTAATTCTTGGTACCCCGTTTTCTTTGAACATTATAAAAAGATCCTTACATCACCCAAGAATAGCGATTCTTCCGTGTTGGCTTTTTGACTGTGATATCTTTGACCAAGGCCATATCAATCTGGTTATCGTCGTTTAATACACGCACATTTCATGTATTGAGGAAGGGCCTTACTAGGTATAGGGTGCGTTAAAAAGTTGTGTCAGTTTTTCGTATATTTCAGCATCAAAAAAATGTATGTGAATAAATACGTTCAATTGAGGGAGTACTTCAGTCTACCAGATCAACATTCATAACAGTAAAAAAGTTTGCAACAGTTTCTCAAAATTGCCTTTTTTAACCTACATATGTAGTGAATTTACGAAAATTTACTTACATTTTACGAATAATGACTTTCATTTTGACCTTATAGGACTTGTGTGATTCAAAAAGAAATGATTGCGGTTTATGAGTATTTGAAATCATTCGTATATAATTTTCATTACGAAGGCATCAAATTTGGATAGTATGGCCGAATAATAGCATTAGAGCAGAGCGACTATTATGACTTCCATGTTAGTCGCTGCGTTCGCAACATTTACATCTATCTACAATGGTAAAAGTTCACCCATCTGCTGTACAAATATGTTACAGTTTCGTCTTTCTACTGATTTGCTTCATGTATGATCATCATCCAATGGCTCTATCTATTTATGCAACAAATTCCAGCAATATTTTATAATTCATTCTGGCGAAAACGGATTCATGGATACAGGTGCACAGCAAATTTCGTTTCACTACTTTTTCTTCACGGTGATTACTGACTGTAGAGACTGTGATACATGAACAAAATCATTAGCCTAGAACTCCGCCTTTTGAAACGTGCTGTTTCTAATGTCTGATTTTTTTTTGAACGAAACAAAATAATCACTCAACATTTTCAGTGTTCGTCGCTCACGGCGATTATTGACTCGTGACTCGAGGAAAGTTAGTGTCGATGAAGCTCCTGACACATTTGCCACGAATGACCTCCACAAAGGTCACACTCGTTTTGGATGTTTCGTCTATATATGCAGATTTCGACAATAAGACAAATTTTGTTCAAAATTTCGCCCTTCAACGCTTACCTTTGTAAAATAATTTTTTTTAACAAAACGAAACACCGAACCGAGCAGTAGAACGGTGCCCTCATTAAACAAGGTCGTTGCTCTTTTCCTGCTAGCTAATAACTTAAGAGACCGTGATCTACGTCCACATAGAAATCATACTTCATTCAGTGGAGTGTGGCGCCGTTCGAATTTGTAGACTCTGTTGGCAGCTAATTCAGAACCTTTGCAGAATATTTCTAGTTTTCCACACATCTGCTACGTTGCTCAAAAATCAGTATCAACATTCGCTTTTATTTTACTTGTATATTTATCAGTAAGAGTTGTCATTTCGTATTCGATAAAATTGTATTCTTTTCCCAGCTCATCTCATGCAATTATATTTCGTTTAGTTGGGTTCAAGGGAGGCGCCATGGCCGAGTGGCTGTGATGTTCGTCACGAGTCTTGTGGAGCCGAGTTCCACCCACGACTTCTCTCCGGCAGTCAACAACAATGTCCAAGCCACAGCAAGGTTATCCTCGAGACTGCAACGAGACACTCTCAACCAGTATTCTACGCCTTTCAAGAAGAAGATGAAAAAACGAATTGAATGCTAAAACCATCGGGATCCGTACAGTAAAAAAGCACTGGGATGACGGATCAATTAAAATGCTAGAGTGCTTACAGTGCTAGCTGGGTTTGAAGGTAAACCGCGCTCTTCCCGATTTTCAAAGGTCTGGAATCTAGAAATCACAGTAGTAATCTCGACAGGTTACTTCTACGAAATCGTACTTAGACGTACGTGAAACTGCATGAAATATTTCAGTGAGTTGCAAAGTGAAAAATGTAAAGATTGCCCGATGTGGCATTGGCCCAAAATATTTTGCTTTGACCAATTTGATGATGAAAATGAGGAGCGTTATACAAGTCTTTCTGCTACTAAAAGTGATACCTGGAAGTCTTTCTTGTAGGCAGATATATCACAATGTTTAGCATGATGCCGAGAAACTTGATGACAGCGCTCCAACTGCTCCGAAACAACAAAAAAATTTTTGAACACTGAAAAAGCCGAAAAAAATTGTTGCTGCACATATTGAGCAATCACAGAAATGGCATCATTCAAGTATTATAGGCTCTTCTTTTAGGCGAAAACGCGTTTTTTTTTTTGGACGGTATCATGACTTTTGACAGGAAATGGATACTATTTGACAACTGACAAAGATTCAATAAGGACTGGGTAGAGATGAAGCTCTGAGCACTTGCAAAGAGTAAATTGCATGAAAAAATGTGCCTATCGTTTGACAGTCTGCAGCAGGTTCGATCCATCGTAACTGTCGGAATTCGTATTTTACGTCTCAGCAGTGAACTACGTTTAGCAATTCGACAATTGCTCTAGAAACGTAATAGTTCGAAAGAACAACTTTCTGTCAACTTCGGCATCAAAGTTAATTATTTAAATACGAAAAACTTAGCTGCTTGATCTAACGCTAGGTTGGTAGTTATTGGTGACACTTCTTGTTGTTAATGTTGAGTTTAGATCGCAGTTCTATTAGATGGCTGACGCCAAATCCACGCGCCAGCTCAAACAACTAAGTTTTTATGCTCTAGAGATATCACCGACTGCGCCATTCTTAGATGAAAGAGACAAATCCTTTTCGATAATGTTAAATCTCACGTCGCATAGTTAACGCTGCAGAAGTTGAACGATCTGAGCTACGAAGTTCTTGTCATCCATTAAACTCACTATACCTCCCGCCAGAGGGCCCACTTTTTAGACCTTCGATAGAGCTTGCTATAGCAGAAGTTCATTAGAAACGAATCAAGGCCAAGATCAGCTTTTCCATTGTCATAACAAACACCATTCTTAAGGTTTGTTTCATGTGCTAAATCTTCAAGTAATGATTTATTCCTTTCAAAAAATTTGTATATTTGAGCACTAGCTTCCTGTATCGACAGAGCGGCTCACATTTCATTGACATCTGAGTATATTAATGTTATGATGACCAAACATTCTGCATTCTCGAGTCTGCTGATAGATACCAATTTTTACTGCGACTTTTCTATAGCATTCTCTCCCTACTTACAAATTAACCTTTTCTTCATTAAAACTTGCGCGAGGTTAGTATTTCTCCTCTCTTAAAATTCGTTGGCTAACGTTCTGGCGACCCTGCCTTCGTCAGAGCCTTCTTTATACTTATACCTTTATCTCGAGTGCTTTGTTTAGACCACGCTCAAATTTCAATATATCCTTTCATCATTATTTGAGCCAACATGTCATGTGGTCTGGTAAGGGCTCTTGTACAGCCCGAGACACGTGTTTCGTCCTTACAGACTCATCAGCCGGGCAGAACCCGTCGTCTGTCGATCTTTTCATAGCCAGTACAGTAGTATCAGTAGTTTTTCAGTATCGTCTGTCGATCTTCTTCAAAGAGATCACTGGACATGTATAACACACTTTGAAGAGGGTTCTGACAAAGGCGGATTCTCCGGAACGTTTACTATCAAGTTTTGAAGAATTAGCCTCTCGCAATTCTAATGAACTAACAAAAAGTTCATAAGAAATTTTACATTCCATTACTCATATCGAGATTTAGAGGGAGTCGAACTTTTAAGCTTTCTTCCTACTTATCCTGAATGCTTGTTCAAATGAAGTGTAAAGTTCTGTTTTCTTTACAGAATTTAGATAAAGTTGAAGCTAAATTTCCAATAGCAAACGAAATAGTCGTTCTGTAGCAACGAGAAAAGCAGGTGTAGTGCGTATCCGAAGAAAATTATGTCGCTACTAAACAATATTCATCGATGGCAGAATACCTGTTGACAACCTTGTGTCACATCTGAAAAGAATGGTTTATAAGATGAATATTGCTTAAATATTGCCCAAGTTAATTGAAATTCGGTATTCCGAAGTTCTATCTCTTGACACGGAAAAATTGTGATCTTTCTGAAGCAATTTTTTTTGCAGCTGACACTTCAGGCTACAGCCCACGTCACCGGTTTTTCAAAACAACCTTTATAACGCTGTATACTCCACACAAATCTAGGTCTCAGACGCGTATACTTCTGACCAAACAGAGCTCTTTCTTTGGACTTTTAGTAATCATTCGATAGCGTAGTCATTTCTGATTCCAACATTGCGCTTATATCCTGAAAAGACAGTTTCTCTGAAAGCAGCAGGCAAAATGAATTCAATTCGCATGTGCCATCAGGGTGGGCTTCGGCCAATTCGCGTGTCGTTGAGTAAGGCGGGCACGTGCGCTGACTCGATATCGCAAGACTGTTGCAAAGCCGATCAATCATCGCGTCAGCGCAGCGCCTTACCCAGCGGCACGTGAGTTGGTCAAAGTCCACTTGATCACCCACGCGATTCAGAACTTTTTTTACCTGCTGCGCTGCAAAGAAGCGGTCTTTATAGGATGTCATCACAGCATTAGAATCGGAAACGATTACAATGCTGGATGATTGCTAGTAGTAATAAAGAGGAGCTCTGCCCAATGAGAAATATGTGCTTCTAAACGCAAGCAACCTCATTCTGTAACAACGTCCAAAAAACGCTTTTTGAAAAACGTCGACGTGAAGCTGTAGTCAGAAGTCTCAATTTTCAAATGGGTACTAACACTTCGATGAAAAGTTACTGTCCAGCGGATGAGATCGGTTTCTCATCTGTCCCTTCATAACCGAAAAGAGCCTAATAACGGGCATAACATCGACTGTACGGATCCCAGCACATCTGCATTCCTGTCGATTCCTCGCATTCATCGTCTACAAAAATTTCGAATAATTCGCTCTCTGCCCTTATTTTCTCCAGTGGCAATGAGTCGATAGCTTTCAGTCTGTTGTTTGATTTTTCAATGTTTACTGGCACTCGAAAATAAAGCTCTGAACTAAAATGCGTATGCGATGCATAGGGTGCATCACTTTGCAATGTTCATTCGATAAGTTGGATCCTCTTCATTAAGAAGACCACGACTTCTTGCAATTAAGTACATGGTCAGATGTTCGGGATATAACAGAAAAGCTCAGTGTGAGTACTCAACCTTCTCAAGCATTTGAAGCAGACGGAAATTTGACCGTAAAAGAAACTACAATTTTGTTGTATTGGCGTTATGTCTTCAGAACTACAAGGACGACTTGACTCTTCATTGCATTGTGATGAACGGCAAAAAAAAATCCTCCTTGATTTCAAGAGTCAAACTGCTTCAGTTGGACCGCTCTCGAGCTGTGCGCTTTCTGATTGAAACTGAGCCAATAGGGTCTCGCATGCTTTTTTGATATGGTTTTTTTCTAACCGTGTCTGAACACACATGAACTGGAATTGTGTTTTAAAAAAAGACCGACAGTACTACCAATTCCATCACTGTTGAGTCCGCTCCCGAATTTTGAGTCTCCATACATGAGATAATTTTGGTTGCATAACTATGTAAAATTTACTTCCTGATCACAATTTTCTCAAGCTCCTCAGCATACCCATCATGGGGTTTTCCAACCACTAATCTATCATATCTATACACCCAAACAAATTTCTAGGGGTCGTTGTGGTCAAGTGGTAGTGATAATCGTTGCGACGCGCGTGGGAGAAGCTTCGCCCCTCAACACTTTTCGGCAGTCAAAAACGAAAGCCCTATGGAACACCACAGCAAGACTACTTTCGAGATTGCCAGCTTGCGTGCTCAACCAGTATTCTAGGAACGTTCAAAAAGAAAAAATACGGATCGACTTTCAGAAGTACTGGGATCCGCACAGAAGCAGTGAAGATGGATCAATTAAATGTCAAAGCAAACATTCTACCATCTGATCGAAATCACCCCAAAAGAGTGCTGTAATCGATAATACCGGTGCGACTTACATGATCGGACAGGTCATTTTGGTAATAGCCATTACTTGCGAAAGAGGAATAGAATCGTTGTGATAGGGTTGATAGACGAGTACGAACATGAACAAACGTGTTCATGCTCGTTCATGTACGCTGTCATACGTGGCTAAGGCTACTCATTCCCTCATTTTCATTTCACGATGTACACGGAGGTGAAGGAGCTGGTCAACTTTCTGTCCATGTATCTTTTGGGCATCGTTCCTCGACGCCCGGTGAGTTTCAAAATTTTTTTTTCATTATACAAGCCGACATAGATGACGTGTTTCGCTTCGCGCGGTTGTCAGCACGTAAGACACTCGATTTGTTTCCTCGCATCCGTCAATTACGATTGGCCTTCAAACTTTTTCTTATGCGTTTCTTCCGATTAACGTCACACTCAAGTTTTGAAGCTTTTTCGTCATCATAACGGGTGTCGTTGAAGGCGAGTCGATCTTTTGTGAGATTCTGAGTAGCACTCTCACATAGATTAGAAAAGCTTTCTGGTCTCAGACAAGCTGTCTGCTGCCAATTTCTCAGCCTTAGAAGAATGAGAAACTTTGCAGGCCCAGATCAGGACAATCCTCAGCGTGGGGTGAGTTGGGTCGTTCGTTCGTCGGCTGTGTTTGAGTTCTGTATTTTCATTTTGCATTCCTCTGTGCTTAGCAAATGTCTCTTTGCAACAGATAGTTGCAAGACTTACAACTCAGAAGATTAGCAGAAGAAAAGATGTATTGAGGTCCATAATATACGTATTTGTACAGTTTATGTGTGACAGCATTAACTTACCTAAATAGGTGAAGCACTATTTTCCAAATACAATTAATGGTTTCTCTAACCTCATTGGTCAATTGATCGATCTGCCCCACTGTAGTGCTCTGCTCTTGAAGAACTGGAAGCTGTCTCTGCTACCTATATATATTCCTGATCAAACGGCTCTCGACCGTCATTTTCACTTTTATCTACTGAGTTGAACGCGCAAAATGTCAGCTAATCTCTGTAGCCTTCCCGTATCAACAAATTGGTAATAGCCATGCATTCCGCCTTTCCTCTCTGGTGGTGTTTCCTGGTCAATTCTCTTTCCTTGATTTCCTATTCAGTATGAACACATGGACCAAGGATAAAGTTTTCGGCGTTAATCAGTCCTCGAGGGATGCACCATGCAATCGTCGTCAATTTTTAACTTCGTTTGAGGTGATTGAATGCATATCTGGCCTTTACAAAGACTTGCGGTGGCCTCCCTCATGTACCGAGTCAGTGCTGCTTGTCCTCCTAGACAAGTCGGAGACACTTCTGGTATCAAGTCACCTTCTCCGTAGAGATGGATGGCTTGATGAGCCATGAGCTCTCGATCATACCATCGACTTTGTGTGCGACACAAAGCACCTCTAACCGCTGCGCCACATGCGCTCATGATATATGTATGAACACATATGAATATATACATATAATATAAAAAAGGTTTATCAGCATTAGAATTCGTTTCTTTTCATCTTATGAGTCTTACATTAGGATTACCTTGTAGCATTTTCAGGCGAGTCTCTTTATTTGTCAGCTTGCTAATCATCTAGTTTGTCGCTTCCGTGAGTACCAATGGGACATCAGCGATCCGAGAAAAGGTAACGGTTTCCTCAAGCTTCTAGGGATATTTCAATATAAGAGATAACTTAAACTTTTTTTGAAGAAAAGAAAAGTATTTTCACTGCATCGTCAATGTTCAGCATTTTCATCAACGTTGATTCAGGTGAGCGTCACCGCGTCGTCCGTGTGAAAGTAGATGGTTTCACGGATCAATTAATTCTGTCAGCCGCTACAGAAATAGGACTCACTGCAGAAGAAGTCCTTGAATGTCTCCCTGGTTAGATGAGGAGCGGACGCTCTTGTTTTCTACCTCCACATTTATTTAGTTGACGGTTTTATACCAGTATGAACATCAAGATCATTAGAGCGCAGCATAGCTCACAACACAGATCGGAATATCTTTGAGTTAACGATATTAAACACTCTTACTTAGTATTGTGTGCCTGTCTTTGAAGATCGTGAATGCACGAAACAAACCTTTTCTGCGAAATATACAGATAACATCCTATTATTTGCCAGTCCTTGTGAAGTCTTCTATCGGGCAGGTGAAGGAGCGCCACCAGTTCCAATTTGGAGTGGAGAGGAAGGAGTGGATCCCGATCTAACGTAACTTGCCTCATTCAACGATCGTTTTTTGTTCACTTATCAAAATATACAAATGACTCTCTTCACGAATAATATCGAGCGCTGAAAAATCCTTATCTGCTCAAGGATCTTGGTGGCAGGAGCAACTTTTATTCTTTTTCTTGGAATCACTAAATATCTCCGCTAAGCTGCTTGAAGCTATATATCGCCAGCAGCCTTCGTCATTTCTTAAATCGAGAGCACTTGAGGAATTTAGAAGCATTTTCTTCCAGGATAGTCGTGATTTCTAGCTTTTGGTTTAGCTGGACTGTAGGCTTAAAACACCCTCGTCGAGGTCACATGAGGCCACTGAAATTTTTGCGATTACTTATGCATATTTGATGGGATTTGGAACTATAATAACGAGGAAATAATCTGTCATGTGACTGGTGACCTGCAAGATTTATACTGCTCCTTTTTTGAAACCACATTTGCCAGTGAGTTCCGCTTTCCGAAGGATACACAGCGCATCATATTCTTCTCTTAGAAGTTTTATGAAAAAAGCTGGCCGTCTGATCGACGTTCTTTGGAAGATTTTTGAGTTCGAATACTTGCAAAAACGAGTACTGGCAGCAGATGATGTGACTCCAAAATGGTGTTCCAGTATCAACTGAGACGCATCCTGAAGATTTTGAAGTCTTAATAGTGCTGTAAGACTTTTCAACACTATCTTATGGGTGTTAGATAAACATATGACATCCCTCACTGGTGCTGCGGTATCCGACAAACAATCTAAACAAATAACAATTTATAGTGATTTCGATTTACAATTCAGATATGCTTGACCTAGCCATCAGTAATTGCGACTTAGTGTACTTTGTGACATTACTGAAATGTATTAATTCTTATTTTTCCGTGCATTTCCAAGGTGCCACTGAAAACTCTGAAATATCGTTTTTTTTTTCTTTTTTGAGGATACTGCTCATTACCGGCATATGCGACAAATCCGGCTTATGCAGCAAGGATGCCACCGTCATCGAACATGTACTCAGCTGGTAAGTTGTTTTGCCTGGGAAACGCTTCGTATTAGTGGTTCGGATTTTCTTCTCACGATTTTTTGAGATTTCAAAATGCCATGCATATGCTACCTAAACAAGATACTTGGATTTTTTTTGAGTGAAAATAGGATGTGTAGCGCTCAGTTAGAGACTTTCTGTAATAATGACTCGTTGCTCTTATTACCGTATCCTAGGATATCAGTCCTCAATCCCCTCCAAACTCAGAAAATTGATGCCGAACGTCTCACTTCCTCGAACATTTGAATGAGCCTTTATTGGATGGCATTGTGGACATGGGCAGTACTTTCTCACCTTTTGTCACTTTTCACTATTGGGGCGCTTCGAGATGACTACGATTTTACCTGCAGAACAATTACTTCCTAAGAATTTTTACAACACGTGAGCTTTCTGGCCCCGGTGAGTGATTTCATTACACGTTGCAGTGCGACAGTAAAGAACTGTGATCACATGATATGTCATGTCAAGTTTTTTTCCTAAGGTATCATGAACGGTCGATTGAAAATATGTATGTTCGTGCTACAGTTTCGCTAGCAATCAGATAGTAATACCTTATGGGACGGATCCACACGTTGCTCGACAAACGCTAATAGCATCGCATTTATTCCGACAATTTCAACCGCTTTTCCATAGTCGATTCAAGTTGAGAAAAGCACCAAGTGGTGCTACTTGCAAATGCCTATGATTTTTTAGGTTTTCTCAGAAGGCTTGGCACTAGAGCGATAAAACAACAAATTTATACTCCCAAGCAGGCAAGGACGACGACATAGAAGTTTTTATGAGATGTTCTTATGCTTGCGCATCTGTGCTTGAGTGAGCCCATGTGAAATCTATCAACCCTTCTTATACTTCCTCCCCCTGTCTTCCATACTCTGCTTATTGTTAAATGACCGCAATCAAAATCAGCGGCCAACTCCTCAATAACCAAAGTCGGATCTGCTCGATTGCTTGATGGCCTCTCGATCGACTTCGCTCGAACGTCCGGAGCGCAGCTAGTCCTTCAAATTAATGCTGCCGGCGCGAAACTCAACAAAGAACTGAAGCACTGTTTGCCTGGGCACAAATACTTGAATCTTTGCACGGTTGTTGTTTTCGAAGGTGGTTTGTGCACCCGCGTCCCAACTTGTACTCGTCATTCAGCTAACTGCGATAAAGGCTTTGTTGAGAGGCCATGATGCGGCATGAATGCACAAATTTGGTACTAAATGAAAGCTCAGAAAATTCTGAGCAAAGTGGTATTGATTTGTTGCCAGAAAGATGGCAGAAAATGTGTTTAGGCTGGATATGTAATTAAGACTTTCACCTCCACGAAAGTCGAAAGTGATATAATCGGATCGAAGAGCTATGGCTCTCTTCATGCTTTCTATTGTAGCTTGGATATAAATAGTTAATATTTTCACAGACTACTAGCAGCGAAAATTTTGGGATTCAAAGCAGCAAAAAAGGGTGGCATAAGACTGTTTATAGTAATACCTAAGTGTAGTGGCAGTCCTATCTTCGATAATCAGTGACATTAATAGGTAGTGAAACATCACAGTTGCAAAGATTCGGACAACTCCTTTCTGGGATATATCGCTTTTAGCTGCCTCCAGTAATTTTCTTCCCTGTACCGACTAAACCCTCCTGCAAACGTCATGTACAGATGACATTTATCAGCAGCTATTCTAGATATGTCGTAGTAGGATCAAGTTCCTATTTCGTCCTCGTTTTGAGGAAGACATGAACATAATAGTAACGAGATGATTTCGGCAGAAGTTGTAGTATCTTCGATAGCAGCTTGTTGTCTTCGATAAGGCTCCCCTTTTCCGTTAATTTTATGATGAGTGGTTTTCACTAGGCGTGCCGGCGTCATGCTTTAATTTTCTTGGACGTTGATTGAAGTTTTTTTCACGGAGAAGAAGGAGATCGTATGTGTTACAGGATTGCGAGGCCACTAAAGCGTCAAAAAAGCACTTTTCTTTTTACAATTCCGTATGGAAGAAGTTATCAAAAGAGTGTGCGACAGCGATTTTAGGAAAATTGAGTAATTCTGTAATGAGCAAAAAGAATGAAAAAATCATTCCAGTTTGCGATGCGAGAGTAGAAAACGCTTACGTTCCACTGAACTTGCAACCGGCCCATCTGTCAAACGTCGATGATAATGTGGTTTTGCCACCATCGGTGAGTATGTGAAAAACAAAAACAACAGTTCCACTGTGATCACTTAATCCTCGTTTTTCTTTCTGTTTCATTCTCTCTTGACTATTGGGTCACTTTAATAGAACCTGATGGTATTCACGTATACGCCAAAACATGATGTCCAATACACGGTGAGAGAATTTTCGATGACACGTTTTGGAAACAATCGAAAGCGGCCGGATCACGATCACATGAAACGAATCCAGCAGCAAGCCGCCAATCGTGGAATGAGAGTGGGCGCACACCCAAGTATGTTGACTTATGATTCGTATCTAATGAATTAATACTGAAGAATTGCTCAACAAAGATATCATCCTGATTGAAAGCTTACAATTTTGCATTATCTATTTTCGTAAAGAGAACAAGGTTCTCGAAGTGTCCATTATTTTCCTCTTTCTTGTTGATGATTTTCAAGACTCATAAGGAATTTCACACCTCATCGTCACCTTTATATGGGAATACATGGAATCAACAGATTAAATAGTCGGCAGACTCAAAGGTACTTTCTCTAAGCACTTTGTGGCTTTCGTAGCCGAAAAATCGAGCACCGTATGGAAATCGCACTGTTGAAACGATTTTGTCAGCTATCTGTAACACCATTCATCAAGGAGTCATAGCTTGCACCTGCCGCGTGTTCTTAGAAGTCCAAATGAGGCTACAGTGGAGCCCATTTTCCAATCTACCGAGCTGATAATAAATTTATCGTTTCTGGTAGGAAACCTACGCAGCAGCTTATTTATGTTATAGCATCGTTTGGAAAGCCACTCATGATTACGTTTTCGTTGAAGATTGTGAAATCGATTCAAAGAGCGAATTCGTATTTTCTATTGGAATAGCTCCATATGTTTGATTTTTTAGATCATTAGGCTAACTGAGTAGGAGCGACGGGCAGTCACTAATTAACATTGTAGATGTTATACTAAGGATCAACTTATTAACGCTATTAATTCTCCTTTTTGGCTTTTGCCATCTAAGTGGTCAAGCATCTCTCATTTGAATAAAGGAAAAATTTTACGCTATCAAGCCACTTAGTGAATTTAGGTAACGTGAGGGACGTTCGTCCACAAATGATTAGAGCTGAAGAATCAGCTGCCGTAGGCTCAGTCAACTTTCCCCAACCGGTGTTGCAGCGCTCCGAGCCAACAATGTACCCAGACCCCATGGTAGGTCAACAAAGTTTTAAGCAGCTTAATAATTATTCGGCTGTTACTGAGTAAGATGAAAAGTGAAATAAAACAGCATAGTATTACGATAAGTTTTGGATTAAGAGTGTAATAAAGAAAGTAATTGTTGTAGTTTACTCTTCTCTTAGATCACGCTCGAACTATTAATGTGCCTGGTAACGATATTTTGTGTCGTGCATGTGGTCTATTATGGTCACTTATGCAGTAAAATACACATGTTTCGGCCTTGGAAGCCTCTTTAGTTGGGCACTGCCCTTGTCTTAGCCAATTCTATGTAAAGGGGTTGAGTTGCGCCAAGAGCACTGCTTAAGACGAAGGGCTCTGGCCAACTGACGAGGCTGTGCCAAGCTTATTTTTCTAACATCACAGAAAAACTTGCTTAAGGTGGCGGATATGGAAGTGCTAAAAACCTTGACAGATGAACAGCTTCTGGCAGTCGTAAATCTGATTCAACGCTGTTCTTTGAGTGAGTTAACGTCTTGTTTATGCTCATTTTTTGCAACAATAGAGGCAGCAGCCCCATTAGCAGCACCACAAATTCAGAGGTAACTTGTAACAGAATCTGTAGCAACACCACCAGAAGGTGCAACCAACAACAAAATAATAACAACAATCGTGGTAGCGAAAAGAGCGCTTCATCATGTAACGTAATTTTAGATGATCATCCTCTTGCTCAGATAAAGCAGGACTTGAATCAGCCGCAATTGAGTCATGTCCAGATTCCTGTTTTACCTCCGACAAATACAAGTTTGTTTCTTTTTTATCCATCTCGTTAATTTTTTTGGTTCTTTTCGCTTGGCAATTTGATCAGTTGTAACGTTTGATGGCTATAAATTCGGACTTCGGAAATCGTACAGTTGCACAGCGTGTTGCATCCTTCTATGATATAACTCAATGAAGTTATTCTCTTCCTCTGATTTTCGTTTTCTCCTCCTCTCCTTCTTCCTCTTAACTCTCTTTCTCTCCCATGCGAAATCAATTTTTTACATGATGAAAAAGCATGCAAGATGATATCGTGGTGCAAATCAAGAATCTGAATACTCATGACGCACTCGTTAGCCATATACCAATAAAGTGATACTTCATCAAGGTACTGATATTTATCTGATAAGGATATTACATGTCTTGCGCTGATAGGTCTAGTGGAATACAGGCGCCTGTTTCGTCCTATTGGGACTCATCAGTACCACCGTACTTACCTGACATAGTGGTGACCGGCAGTCGAGTACGTAGCTGTAATGATGAGTCAAACTGTTATAATGGATCAAATGTTTTTTTTTACTAGGCGTCAATTCCTTTAGAGGATTATTTGACCTCAGCGGATTGGTTGAACCGAGGGAGGGTGGTACTGATGAGTCCCAATTAGGACGATACAGGATCCTGTATGCCACTAGACCTATCAGCTCAATATATCTTTATCAGATTACATTATTTTGGGCGGGTCTACAAAAATCGGTCATTGAAGAGGACTGATATCTATCTTTCCTTGTTTTCTATCATGTTTCTCTTACTTTCTCTACTTTTACTTTAACTCTTTAAATATCCTTATCTGCTTTTGATCCACACTCTCTACTCCGTTTTTTATCAGTGCATTTATACTGTACCTTATACTCGATCTCTCTAATTCAAATCGGTACCAGCTGCAATAATGTATTTAAAACTGCCATACCAATATCGAAAATGTTTAACCTGCATCTTGCTAATACCAGCAGCATCGCCCGGTTCTGCTTACAAATCTGTATCTTAAATCAGTACCGAATCAGTACGATACTAACAAGAAATCGTAGGTAGTGACACCGTTTTCAGATAAACCACTTGGTCTTGACCATGAAATCTTGTTAACATCGCAGCGTTTATGATGCTAAGTGAACATTCTTCCATTTTCATGGCCGTTCTTTATATTTTTGCGGAATGATCTACTTTTTAATTAGTTCGTTGTCACATATTCGTCACTCCTGATCTGAGCGACTTGAATATTGGTTGTGCATTTTGTTTTCTTCAAAATTTGTTGGAAGCCTAATCCTCAAAGGATCAAGATATGTGATTGAGCTAAAACGTGACCAGGTCCTAGACACGTACAATCGCTGTTTCAATGGCTCAGACTTATTTTGCAATTATTTGTGACTTTAATTTATTGCAACTACTTGAACGGGAGTTTTGATAAACCAGTGAGTAGTTACTTCAAGGAAAAAATGATTGTATCGAAGCCTGTACCATATAACCTTGTTTCGTACAAATTCATACAGCAACTGCGACAACTTTCAACCATTCTTCTTCCGTTTAGGCATTTTCCAAAGTTTGCACTCTCTTTCCTTTTTGGTCATGCATAATTTCGATTGTGGTGAACACAGGGTTCGGTCTTGATCAATTACGGAGAAATAACTTGTGTAATCTGTTCCATTCATCCATCGTAGAGCTGATTGGATGTGTATTAACCTCATATGAAACTTTTAAGGGTCTTTCAATGTATAAGCCAGTGTATTTGTTTACCCAGACAAGTTTGGAAACAATTTGTAGACCACAGAGGTAGAGACGACATAGTTGCCTTCTTATGCAGCATTAATACAGCGTCGTGCATATGCGTAGTTGTTCACCGCTGACTCTCTTGATATGAATTCTTCATTGATCAGAGAACGACAAGAGCCCGATCCTACAAAAATAATCAGATTGATGAAAGTTCACCCAAAAATTATCTGATATTTACCTTTTAGATTCCGGCTCAAGCCCAATCACGACATCGAATTCATCGGACACTGCCCCACCACGCTTCAATGAAGTGAGCACTTATATTGCACTGAAGCGTAATATGAATAATCCAAATTTACTATAACATAGGGCACTGCAAAATAGCGTTATTTAGAATACGTGGTTTAGACCTCTTTCAAGAAAACGACTGAGTTTGGACGTCATCTTACTGACAAAAATCGCCGTTCCGATAATGGCCACGACTTTTCGTAGATCACTCATGAGTTCTCAGGCAGTTATTGCTCGATTTCGATGCACGTCCTTCTGTTCTTTCTCTTTTTGATCTTTTAATCTTTTTTCGGTTTTGGTTCCACTTCCATTTTCAGCGTATAAGATTAATCTCTTTGAAGTAATTTTTTTCGTTCTGCTAATCCGATAAAATTTGTTGTGTTGTATTCAAGTTGTTGCAATATCTAAATTTTTCAACACGAGCAAAACGACTTAAACGTTGCTTTTTCTTATGAGCACATCGTTTGCTGATAATAGTATTTCTCAAATAAAATAATACTACAGCACAGTAATATTACAATAGCTGACGTTTCGGCAGTATCGCCTTCTTCAGAGTCTTGACGGGTAAAATGTTGACATGCAATCCACTCAGCCGAACACTTCAATGAACAAAGCAGATGAAACTCTGAACGTAAACATATAGACGCTCAATAAACAACTTTTATCAGATTCTCACCGTTTTGCTGTTTTATGGTCCACCAGTTATTATGTAGACTGACCGCACCTGGTTTTACATAAGCGAGCAATATGTCTGGATCAGATCAAAAACCCATTTGGATCAAAATGAATATCAACTTGGATCTAAAGTCAAAACCAGTGAAATAAAGATCATTCATAAGTGATTAATCTATTGTTGTACAGTTTTACGAGTTTTATATACACCAAGCGTACGGGAATCTGTATGGATGTCGAAGAGCATACACAGGATAAAGCGCTGGAATCTCTTCAAAATGCAGAGAAAGACCGATTTGTTGCACCAAATTTACTACGAAGCGAGCAGAACTATTGGGAATCGGTAAGTCGGTGTAGTCTCCCTACGTTTCTCACTAGGACAGTGAACGATTAGGCATCGTTCACTCCGATACAAGAGCGTACTACATGTTTCTTAACATCCACATAGCAAGCAATTTCAGCTTAAGAAATCACAGGAGCAATCTTGTAACTACTGTCATCACAGCATCGATTTTCATCAATAGAACAATCTCTTACAACAAGCTAATGCAATACTTTAGTCCGGCTGCATTCCAGCCATTTATAATCAAGCATTCCAATGCCTGCATTGTATTGTGAATGAGTTTGAATACGCTAGCTACAATTTGTAATTCTGGCAGCTAAGGTAACTGTGAGCTCTCACGAACAGCTTACCACTATCCCCATAGTAGACGGGGGTTGACTCTTTCGTTGGAGACGACTTCTAATCACCTTCTAAGCACTTTCCGTTCGCTTCATTGCTGGCTTTCGACTGGACTAATCTATGTAAGGAAATCTGTATTAACATGAACATATCCAGCCACACAATTTCTGCGCATTTACTTGTTCCATAATTTCTTCAAAATTAATGTTTTATAGATTTTTTTCTATTTCAAATGGCTGTGGGATGTGGGAGAATGTTCTGGTAACACTTGGATATGGCTTTACCACCATCACGCTATCTAAATGGATTGAGCTGCGGCAAAGAGATGTCTCGATGAATACTGCATGCTTGGGCGGCCACCCTACATTGCAAAGTCGACCAGCCTTCTTTTAACGATACTGGGCTGGACCATGATATCACTGGCACATCCACCGTATTAATTCGTCCATAATCATACTTCTATAAACTTCAAGGTTGCAAAAATGCGCTTTTCTGCCATTGTAGAATTGAATTTTTAATTTGCTAGAGAAGATTTTCTGATCCTAATAGTCACTATTTAATTGACTGAGTCTGAGCTCTGTCGGCTCACTCACGAGCTGAACTACGACTTTGTACGCGCTGACCGTTATTTAAACCACTGTGGTAACCGTGATCCAATTACTTTTACACATATGTACATTGCATTATGTTCCACCTACTTCCTCAGTTTGAGATCTCGTATGACTGGCTCATATCTGCTTGACTCTTAGTTTGAAAAGGAAACAGTTTCTTTCTTGGAGTTTGAGGAATAGCGTCGGTTAAGTCACCATCGTAATAGTGTATACACGTTCTGTGTAAAACATGTCCTTTTTATTGAAAACCTCGTACTTTGTCGAAATAGTCAGGATACTAGTCGATCACTGAATTCTTCCAGCAATCTAACACTCAGAGATACGTCTTTTTTCCAAATTTTCGACGAACTCCGCAATGGGCGCAAGAATACTTTCGAGTGGAAGATTTATTTCAAAAGATTGGGAAGCTTTTCATGTTCAGTCAGTTTAACGATATGTAAGAACTGCCTGCAATGAGCTAAACTTGGTGAGAAAGATAACTGGCAAGGGATTGGAGTTGGGAGTAATTGATCTTTTGCTGCCTTTGTCCAAGCAGAAGTTGAGTAACAAAAAGTTGTTAAATAGAAATTTCACTTTCCAAGGCATTTACCAATAAACCGTTAACTTCTGATCCTTCTGAACGTCGATCTCAACACCCCAAATTGGGCATCCATCCACATTCATAATCATGAGTGATCGACTTAAGATCCACTTCTACTTGTTTCCTCATAGGTGCCTGAAGGCAATACAATTTTGTCTTTAACGTTGGTACTGATTGACTCAGTCATACCGTAATCATTGAAATGCAAAACATAAACTGGTTCCCAGGATCGTCTCGGAGCACAACTGATAGGTAATCATCATGCGACGCCACGAGATCTTCATTACATCCCAGTGGCTGGAACGATTCCTATTATCGCTCTAGACACACATTCATTTGGAGCGATTTTGCTTAACCGCCGATCACGTAGCGTGCCACTGTAGGCACCCGGACAAATACAAGAAGAGCAGTTTCGGGGTGAGGATATCCTTTGTTCACGCATTTGGCGGAGGTGGAGTTCTTGTATCTTACTGGAAAAATTAGATTCATTCTAGAGTTTTGAGGTGTCACGTTGAAGTGATTGCAAGGCTCACAACTGCATCCGTAGTGTTCATCGATCACGAAGATATCGGAAAAAGAGATCATTTTCAAGTCTCTAGTTTTTTAATGAGACTGATCTGGTTCAAACAGGCTAGGCTGCCGGTTAGTCGAGCCCCTGGAAAATAATAAGTGACAATAATAACAACAAAATTGATGGACCCATTCGAAGTGGCAAGGTACATCCTCGTCCATATTTATTTGAAGCCTTTTTTGCTGGAAGAAGCTTTTCCCCAAATTTTGATAGTCATTCGTTAGTTCACAGAACGGCGTTTTGAAACGTATTTACTTTTTAAAAAGGTCTTCTTATTGCGCTGCAGCTGAGAAGAAAAGTTGTTTCACATTCCATTTGCTTTGTTCGACCGAGTGCAGTTGTGGTCGGCTTTTGCTAGATTTTCAACAGTGTTTCATAGCTCAAATTTCATCGAATTAGGAAGTGAGACTGATTTCCAGAAAGGTTTTTGAAAAGCGTCAAAAGAGAGAAAAGAAGATCACGTTTCCCACCCAAAGTAGTTTGCCCATTTAGGGCTATATAGCGGCAGTATGAAATGGAATTAAAAGCTAGTTCTTATGAAGCAGTGAAAGAAGGCTTTTTATACAGTCATGTTACAGGAAATCTAAAGTTTTTTTTTCCGAAAAGAAGAATAAGCTTCAAAATAACGAAAGCCGAGCTCTCTCGAATCACGCCGAGAGAGCTATTTCAGCTGGTACCTCAAGACCACGCGAGGTTCATTCTTTAGCTAGGAATTTTTTCTTCATTCCACAGTAAAAATTCATTATCCTGCTAATGCTGTGGTGATATACAATTTTCCCTATGAGATCAGTTCTTAGTACGTATGAATGCTTTTTCACTCTACGGAGACATTTTCGAAAAAGGCTGTCAACTGAGTTCACCAGCTGTCTTCAAAGTTAGACCTTAGTCAAGCAAGAAATTCGCGCCAAACGTGAGACGCTATCTTCTCTTCGCTTCTACAGCGCACTAAGGAGACTTTTCATGAAACCTAGAAGCAATATTGAAGGAGCCGAAACTTGAGTTTACTTATTGCTGGAAGTCTAACAAAGAAGTGAAAAGGGCCCTGTCTTGAACGAATAAATTCTTACGCCAGAGGTGCTAACCATAGGTCGCTATAGTGCATATCACAGCCGTAATCCTAAGTGAGCTCGCACATATCGGTCAGGTCGTTGGCCACTTTATAGAACTCATCGGTGTAAATCGGCTTGAAGACGAATTCATGACTCTTCTCATGTAGATCAGTCACTAGTGCTTTCTCAACGACTCACGTTCTTTCGTACAGCCGACCATTCCTAAAGTTCATGATTACCTTGATATGAAAACGTGAAAAAAGAAGAAGAAACGGCAGTGTCAATTCGTAGAGGTGCTTACTTCAATGCAACTCACTGTGATAGAATTTTTCCAATGAAAAAGATTTGATTTCCCCCTAGTCGTCCGATAACTAACAAAGATTTTTTATAACAAAGATTTGTCTCCTACGACAACAATCACCTTGTCATGAGCTAAACGGTGATAATTAGAAAGGATAACGTATCTCTTTTGTGTAGAACTCGAGTCGAACCATATTTATCTTCTACAAAGTCGATGCATGTGTAATATTTCCATAATTTAACACCCGCTTTGAACACTAGCGCAATGGCGAATAACACACTAACTCTCAGCTAACGTATAAAGATTTACCAAATCGCAGAAATGTAGTAAATTTCCTGTTGATTGGCAATTTTTGAGGATTTGTAAAAAGTTCATTGCCCTGAAGTGCCTGCTGTAATGGAACGAATTGTGCACTCACAATCTCCCATCAACTTACTTAAACTGGCCGTGAATTATTGCCAGTTTAATCGCTCATTGTTCTTCGTAAGGTTGTATTCCTAATGCAATTTTCCGTACTTCATTGTTTTGAACTCATTTGCTATTCATCCTAAGCATTATAATGAATAAAACTACCAGTTGTTTTGAGCCTGTTTGCTACTTATCCTAACTGTTATAATAGATATAACTCTCACTACACTTTGTCATATTGTTCTTTTCTTATAGATCGGAGATTTTTCTCTCATTCATGTTGAAAAAAGCGAAATTATTCCCTGAAAACGTTTGAAAGAGGCTCACCAAGTCATCAATGGACACCAGTGGAAATGTAGATGCTAGTTTCCACTGTAAGAGAATGTTTTATGTTTTCAAACCAATCTGATGTGTTGAAAGTGTAGAACAAGCCATTTTGCCAGACTGTAGCTAGGAAACGGTGGTCTTTCTACCCTTGCTCTTTGTACGGTCGCCATTCACGATATCTTTGGAAATTTTCCACGAAACTTCTCCTAACATGATTTATTATCATGCTTAGAAACAGAGCATTCAAATAGAGCTCTAAGTGAAAAATTGCACAGTGAGGTCGATGTCGCTTTGAAATGTAATAGGTTCATATTGCCATTGGGGATTATATTTGAACGTCGATCTCACTAAATATGGATTGCAGCCTCTTGATCTCAACGCAGCTTCCTATTAATGAGTAAGTTTTTTTTTAATGTAGAGGTTGAAGCCATGAAACTAGATGAAATAAAGAGAAACACTGTTAGCCTTTGGTTGTTTTCATTCTCTTGTTTTTAAACGACCTCAGCTTGTTGAACAATGTAATATTTATGCTGGAAAATTTGAATTGATATAGTAAAATTCCAATGCGAGTTTCAACCCAAGAAGGTTTACATTTTAGACATACACATTCTCAATTCTTTTTCTCTTATGCTTCAAATATTTGGCTCTATCAAGTCGCCACTATTGCTTATTTGGCCAGTTTAATAATCAGTGAATGATCCTTTGATTAAACGTCAGCTCTGCGTGCATTACAGTACGTCAAGACGGTAGGAACAGGAGCAACAAAACTGTCCTCATAGCTAAGTGTCTTGAGATCTGTAAATACTAGATAAGGAAGGCTTGCAAAAAAAATTGTCGGTGATGCAACCTTGCACAATAAGTGGCACTCTCAGCGACTTTTTTCATTCACCTGTATCACCTGTCGTCCCGTTGGTCGTCGAGTGACTCGAGCGGGTACCAGCAACTCTTTCATTTTTCCCTATCGCGTGCAAGAGTAGCCCAGTGGGTCCTCCTCGCTCTAGGAATTCGCTGAGCATCATATCTTTCTTCCATCGCTTTCGTGAAGAAATCGGACCAACGGGTCAGTGGTCTTCCTTTAGAACGCTTGACGTCCCGAGGAATCCAGTCGGTAACGGCTCTCGTCCATCGGTTGTCGTTGAAGCGCATCACGTGTCCGGCCCACCTTATTTTCGATATCCTGGCGTGTAGAACGGCGTCTCTGATTTTCGATCGTTGACGTAGGTCGGAAGTTCGGATCCTTTGTCTCATTTGCAAGATACGAGATACTCCTAGCATCGACCTTTCGACTGCGCGTTCGATAACGGCAAGTGATCTTTCATCCTGCTTACGTAGCGACCAGGTTTCTGCTGCATACGTTAGGGCAGGGATAATTGTCGAGTCGAAAAGGTGGGCACGGAGTCGGATGTTCTTTGTCCTCTTTCACTACATCTTCGATGCTCTTAAACGTTCCCCAAGCCGCTCGTTTCCTCCTGCTCAACTCTGGGGCTAGGTCGTTCATCATGTTGATTTCACGACCTAGATAGATGTAACTGGAGCATTCGGAAATTGTCGTTCCGTTGAGCGTGAATGGGGCATTAGAAACCCATCCGTTCCTCATGAACATTGTTTTCGTTAGATTCAGTTGAAGACCGATCTTTCCACAGGCGTTATCGAAATCAGTCAACATTCGTTCCGCTTGGCTGATGTTCGGTGTTATGAGAACGATATCGTCATCAAAGCGAAGATGGTTTAATTGTCGATCGTCAATTTTCACTCCCATTTCGTCCCATTCTAATGCTCGCATGACGTTTTGCAGGGTGGCGGTGAATAGTTTTGGCGATATTGTATCGCCTTGTCGAACCCCTCTTCTTACGTCAATGGTGATATTGTTGTAGAATGGAGATATTCTGGTCGTGAAATCTTTATAAAGCTCACGAAGGATCATTATGTACCGAGTAGGGACGCCCTGGTTATCCAGAGCCTCTATAACCACTTCTGTTTCCACTAAATCAAAGGCTTTTTTCAGATCGATAAAAGTGAGACAGAGTGGTTGTTTGTACTCTCGCGAAACTTCAATGAGTCTTGTGATCGTGTGGATGTGGTCCATGGTACTAAATCCTTTTCTGAACCCTGCTTGTTCGCATGGCTGTCCTTCGTCCAGTGTTCTGTCAATCCTGTTCAGGATGACTCGAGTAAAGAGTTTATAGACAACGGACAGCAAGCAGATTGGGCGATAATTGCCTATGTCGTGAAGGTCTCCCTTTTTGAACAACAATACGGTCTTGCTGGTTTTCAATTGAATAGGGACCTTGCATTCTGACAGGTAGCGAGTGAAGAGCCGAGCCAGGGTGTTGATGAGAACTGGCGGCAAGTTCTTCAGGTGTTCTGGTCTAATCCTGTCTGGACCGGGTGTTGTTCTGTTTTTCACCGACGATATAGCATGTCGGATTTCGGAAGGAAGGACCGGTGGAACGACATATTCGTCCTCTTTCAATTTATATGACGGAAAGAGAACATGGCTAGCGAAGAGATCCGAGTGGTAGTGGTGGATGATTTTCTCCATAGCCCTTCTGGAAGCTGTAAGTGTCCCGTCAGAATATCGGAGTGCAATCATCTTGGTCTTATAGTTGGCGAAGCCTCGCTGGGCTTTGCGAATGCTCTTCCCAGCTTCTGCAGCTTCTGCCATAACTGCTGCTCTTCTCTCTTTAAGGTCTTCTTTTATCGCTTCTCTGTATCGTTTCGCAAGTTCGGACGTAAGGTTTCGGTTGCCTGCGGCTCGTGCGATTCCACGTTGACGTATCAGCTCGAGTGTCTGCGGAGACAAGCGTCTCTTCGTGACCTTAGGACTTTCGGCTTTTTTAGCGCCAACGTGAAGATATTCAACGAGTCGATCGTATTCTTCGTCGATGTTGTCGACAACGGTATCTTCCCAAGAGCCGACCAATGATTTGAATACATCCCAGTTTATGGTAGTTCTGGGACTTCGTTGTTTGAATTTAGCGGCTTTCTCTCCTCTCCTCGAAAATCGGAACGTTGCGCGAAGGAGGCGATGGTCTGATCCCGTGTAGAACTTGGGAACAACAGCGACGTCGGTCAGGCAAAACCTCGATTTACTATGATGTGATCTATTTCGTTATGGTACTCTCCATTGGGAGACTCCCACGTCCATCGCTGAGAGAGAGGCTTTTGGAATTGCGAGTTACCATGGATGGTTTGGGTCGTCATGATAAACTCGGATAGCCTCTCACCCTGTTCATTCCATTCTAGTCCGTGGGTCCCTATGTGACGTTCTTCAGACGTTCTTCTAAGTCCAATTTTTGCGTTAAAATCTCCGACAATGACCTTGAAGAATGTATGATCTTCTCTGAAGAATTTTTCGAGGTCTATATAGAACGCTTCGACTTCGTCTTCGTCATAGCTTGATGTTGGTGCGTAAGCAACGAAGATGGTCAAAGCCGGCATAGAACCACATCGTTTCAACCGTAATCGTGCGATGCGGGTTGTTAGTTGTTCGAACGAATCAATGTTCACGGTCAAATTCGATTTGACGAGGACGCCAACGCCACCGACACCTCTGCGATCGCATGTTCCAAGGAACAGTTCTTCTCCGGTGTCATAGACAGCGTAAAAAGGATGGCGCCTTCTCGTATCAGCCAGGCCAATGACGTCGTACCTTATTCTTCTTGCTTGAATCAACAGATCTTCTACAGCGGATTGTTGAGCAAGGGTTCTTGCACTGTAGGTACAGATCGTCATTTTAGTCCGCTTCGATCTTGGCAGCCTAGTTCGGCCCTGAGATTTTAGCAGCCTCTCCGTACTCGTCCTACCTGGTGCTGCCGTACCAGGGGCTCTTTCGGGGTCAGGGGAATGAGGCCCATATTTGTTACTGTTTTTGGGATTTTTGATACCCAACGTGTAGCTTGCCAGGCTCTAAACGTGGGGGCTGGGTACTCGCGAGTAGCTTGCCAGTCTCTCTCGGAGGAGCGGGAGGAGCTTATTTGTTGGAGGCGACTCCTAACCGCCTCCCATGTACTTCCCAGCCGCTTGATTGCAGGCTTTTGGCCGACTTGACTCGTTGAAATAGAGTTTTTGTCAAGTCGGCGCTGCAGAAGCAGGGAGCTCGTCCCCTGAATCCACCTGCGTCTCTGGGAAGCACACGGTCGCTTTTGGTTCGCGTTTTATTCCCCCATCCACCACCTGGGGACGCGCCACGTGCCCTCGCGACTAACCGGGCGGGATCCCTCAAAGAGGGAGGTCCGTGGTTTTTTTCATCATATTTGAAATATTGAAGAAAGATGATCAGTCAATGAGGACAGGAGTGTTATATTAAATAGGCTTCCTGAACAACTGATGCACTTGGCAACTTTTTATTCTTGACCAAGATATTAATGTTGCGACTCTTCTCGAGTATTCCGTATCATTTTCGTGTCACTAGAATACACACTTCAAAAATATGAATATTTCTTTAGGAGAAGAAATAAAAGAAGACCAAATTGAAGATTCTAAAAGAGATTAACAAGATTTTTGAAAATTTCTGGAACCATTTTGCTGTATCGATTTCACTTCAGTTCCCAGTGGTGGTCTCTTGTAAGACAACGATTGAAGGAGAAGTATCAATGAAGTATCAGTGCTGGTGTTAACTGATGTAGTGGTCGTGATAGCGGTGAAATGACATGCATGTCTTTTTCCGCTTCCACGACATTTTTACGAGTATAGGCATAAAATTTTTTTTCATAAAAATTGATACGAGAGAAAGGCTTAGTACAACGCTGCTTTAACACCTGTCATACAAACAGCGGTTGAAGCAATTATTCTGTATAACATTATAACAGTCAACAGTATAACAATATAACACCTTGTGCTCGGCTTAAAGATAAAATTAGGATCACTTGGTTGACCTAAAAATTTGTCAAGAATATGACTTGTTTTGAGCCGATAAGTCCAGTGCTATAATTGCTAACAATTTGCTGCAAGGTTCGGTGACAGTACGCTAGCAAATTATCTTCTCTTGTAGTAAATCTTTTGCAGATGCGATTTGAACCGTTTGTGCCAACGTAAAGCACACAAAAACAACTGTATTTCATTCCATATGGAAGATATGGACGAAGTGTTCGGCGCTGCAGAACTATGCCACGAACAGTTTCATCAGACATGGTCAGAGGTGGCTGAATGCACATTTTGCCCTTACAGCAGCGTTCGGTGGCTTTTTGATAAATGAAGTCACTACTCTATTCTCTCAGTCAAATCGGTCGAGTACCAGTTTGCCGAATACGATTGAAAGGCTGATAAATCCATAAAGACAGGTCGATAACAACCACATGAGAAGTACACTGAATCTATAGCCATAACTCTATACATTTATTCAATTCACATATATATATATATATATTATATATATATATATATACCGTTACGTGAAACGAAACTGCTCGGATGCTGAGATGGGAGAAAAAGTTGAGGCTTTCACTATTTTATACCCCTTTCAAATGGAGGTAGGATGTTATATGGGTTGCGGAAAGCACATTTAGTCTCAATCAAAGCATACTGGGGCTATTGTTTGGTCTTAGATCTATAGATGGTTTCATGCTAGTTATCACCCTTCAAACAAACTTTCCTCTTGACAAAAGTAATGTGAAACGGCGGCTTGTATTATCGTGGGATTTCGAAGAATCCACCCCTGTGGATATGAGTTTTTTGATACTTTTCAAACCTTGTCAACTTACTTATAATCTTCATCTGATATCCTGACAGCAATGTCGTCTCGAGTGAAGAGTACAAAGACGATGGGTACCCAACGGATTGAGTAGGTCTTTCGTTCTGCACGAAAACACGGTGTGGCGGTTCTTAAGCCTCAGGCAAAAAATATTAAAACAGCGAGTAATCCTCTTTTTTCGACCATTAGCTGCAGTTTTGTTTGCTAGTTGCCTGAATAGAATTATGTCTACTGCCAAACTCTTGGACGTTAACTTCCGGCTTCTTCTAAAGAAAGGTTCTCTTTGATGGACACCGTTGAATGAGCAACGTCCTTCGATTATTCCAAGGGCACGCATTGCCTTTCTCGCCTGCACCATTAGGTTCATGGTAAAAGATTTAAATGAATATCATCGCACAATTTTTTCACCAGTCACCACTATGTATTCACATTCAATTAGCTCAAGCATCCTGCAGTCTCAATATATTTATTTAGTGCGCATTCGGCGCAGTGGCTATAGGTGCTCTGTGGCACACATGGTCGATAAATGGGTGGTCGACAGCGCATCCCGCGATCGAGGCTCGTTAAACTTCCATTCATTCGGGTGCCACGAATCGGTACCAGAATTGTCTAAGAGTATTGCAGCACTGAACTGATACATCGGTAGCCACCACGGGCGTCATTAAGTAGTAAATGCAATCATTCACCTTCACGATACTACGAATGGAACCGAATGCTTGGCGCATCCCCAAGAGATTGGTCAACGCCGAAGGTTCCTCCACTTGATAGTTATTTCTTAATTACTTTGAACCTCATTGAAAAGTCGATCAGATCCACATGAATAGGATCTTATGCTTCCTTGACATCCTTCTTTCTATTGACCTGTGTTTTGCAAATTCTTCACTGTCAACACAACAATTTGAAGCGCAAGAGTTTTATTTTGAAGAATCTTGCCTGCTCAGTCAATGCAACGATGCGTGAATTCAACTTCTATCGTACCGTTTTTGTTAAATAGGATCACTGGCAGACGATTAGAGGTTGACATAATGGCATTCCAGTGCCTTTTTGCGAACAAAACCTAGAAAAGAAGCAGAATACTCTTGAAATTGATTACTAATGCTTTTACCGGTTGCCTCTCAATTGTTGATCCACTGCGCTTTGATTTTGGCTTCCTCCTTTGGACATTCTACCTCGTCGTAACCATTAGAGATCTAACAGGTCTTCACCGCCATATTATTTCTTTCGAGGGCGTGAAACTGATGCAACCATACCGTGATCATGTAATTACACAGCTCGAACGTCTGTCTGAGTTCGGGTCCCAAACCTAATCTGCAAATGATTGTTTGCATTCTGTTTGTTGCTGCGAGATCGTCGCCACACCACGGTGGCTACATTAGTTCCAATTTTGTGTTGAATCAAGCAGGCAGTGCTCATTCTTACTCGCCGATCACAAAGAGTGCTACCGTAATTTCCCGGACAAATACATATGGAACAGTTTCGAGGATGAGGGAATCCTTTGTTCACACACTTTGCCAATGTCGACTTTTTGCATTTTGCTGCAAAAAAAGTTAGAGCATTTATTTTAGAGGTGGTTCATTTTGGTTAACCAGGGACAAATAAAGAGTTGACTCTATTCGTTAGACAAGAACTTTTCGTAAGAGTAATAGTAATCATTCAAAAGCTGAAAATATCTGGCGAGTGCGGTACATGGAGGTTTCTCTAAAATCCTTTATTATAACGCTCCAACGAAAGAAAAATATTTGTATTCCACATAAGCGTTTTTTCGCTTTTTTTAGTCTATTAACAATCATTCAGTAACTTAAGGTCTAAGAATTCTAACTCTGCGCTTATTTTCTGAAAAGACCGTAACACTGCAGTGTATGGGGAAAATAATATCAATTCGCACACGGAGCAGGGTATTTTGACTCTTTTACAGAGGTGGGGGGTCGAAGAACAGGTGGATGAAGTCGTTCTAACGCGTTAGTTGATCGAAGGGCCCATATGTGGGCAATAGGAAAGTGCGATTTTGTTTTTCAGTTCGGAAGTGTTTTCCCGCTTCAAAGAAAGCACTAAAATATTTTGTCAACACGTGTATGTGCTTTTCGTGCTTCCGACGAAATAATATTGAATTACGTGGCCGATGTAAAATATAATTTTACTTCCAATTTGACAGCGTTATAAAACGGAGTTTTGAAAAAACCGTCCAAGTAACGCGTTAACCAGAGACTTAAGCTTTTGCATAATTGTTAACACTCTTATGAAAAGTTCCTGTCGAGCGAATGAGGTCGAATATTCATTTGCTTCTTTATAACCGAATTATACCTTTTAGCTATGTCATTTTAGTGCAAAATCGTTAAAAGTCATACCGGAACATCCGTAATGCTGATTTATTGTAGACTTCGGAGTAGGCAACCATGTCAGATCCCATTGTCTTTTCGATATAGAGGGTGTATTTGATTTTATGGTGGGTTTTCCGTTAATAGAACAAATGGGAAGCACATTAACAGTCACCAGCTTGACGAAAAATCAAATGCATATGGTACAAGCTTCATCTCATTATAATGCATGATGCTGCCGTAGTCGTAAGTCAATCTAAAGACGTCTATCAAATCCTTGTTCAATTTCACGAACATATCATTGGATTGTGGCTAAGCGAAAATCTATGAGTTTTCTGAACGAAATCTGTCGCTAGTGGGCTCATAACGACTCACGTCAACGTTTTTTATGAGGACTATAATGTAATCATCGAGATCAAATCGTTTCATTGTGTGGAAGAGTCCATGAACACGACTAATCTCATGCACAGCTGTCGCTATCTAAAGCAGTTATTCTATTTCATTTTACTTCATTATTAATCATCTTGTTCTATATTTATTTTGCTTTAATTCTAACTTATTTCACTTTCAATGACACGGAAAGCTTGCAAATGGCAGAAAAGGTTCACGAAACACGTTGATGGTTTGAGTGTTTACACTATGTCGCACCGACGCGTTTTTGCCTACAGAAAGTGATTGATCCCCACCACGTCCTCCTGTGCTTGACCAGTTTCCAAAATCTTCAATTCAACCACTCTGTTCTTAGGTGTAAATTTCTTATGTGGTTTAAATGTAAGAAGTGTTGTTTGTCTTTATAATGGAATCTGAGAAGAACCACTTCTGTCTTCCATAAAATCGATACAAGTAAGGTCACTCCCTACTTTTGCTCCAAACTTAAACGCTGTTTGCACGTTTTGATCTGAAATCTTGACATTGAGGTTTATGCATGTGTGATTTTAGTAGGTTGTTTGAAAGGACTGGATAATTTCGACAAACTGGACGGCATAGAACCGAATTTGAAAAGATCTTAATGAAACTTCTATTACAATGAAGCAGATGCATCATGCAAACAGCCTTGACTTAATTCTCCGAGACTATTGAAGAATTCACTCTTTCACATCTTCCCCTATATCTCATTTACTTTCGCTTCCCGCTCTCAAGAAATCTCCAATTGTTCTCTCAAATCTTTATCAACACTGAATATCAACGTAAATTCTCGTCCTGTCTTTCCATTCTGAAATAAACCTAACAAAATTGACCTGATGTCCATAGTCTGACTATCCATTAACCTTTTCATGCTTCAGTAATTCCTAACATTTTTCTTAAGCCAAAAGCGAGGTAATACAACGACCTTTATTCAATTAGCTAAGTTTTTGGCAGTCTTGATATATTCGGAGCCTGGAATGATCAGGATGTCCACAATCCATTCAGTCAAACACCTCCATTGCTCTTTGGGTGACAATCCTTCCACACTCTAAGAAAGGCGAGACTGCCAAAACCTCAGCTGTTTGTATAGAGACTGAAATTGATTACAACACCTCTTGTTTGGCTTAAGAAGGTAATACGATTACTAACCTGATGTATTGAACGTGTCGAAAACGCCATCCTTCCAAGTCGTGTTCAAACCGTTATTGCTCCTTCAAAACCTGGCGTTTTGCACGAACATCGCGTGCGACGTCCTTAAACCTTTTTGCAATACGCCTAGTAAATTGAACCATCCACACCTGCAGTTTTTTATACATGATAATTCATTTTGGACCATTCATGTGGCTGTTATGAACACTTATGCAGTGCAGTAGATGTGTTCTGCTGTGCAGCCTCGTCACTGCACAATGCCTTTCGTCTTAAGCAATCCTCTCAAGAGGGAATCTCTCACACGCCATCAAGTGAGAGGTATCACTAAGTGGGCAGTGCTGTACACTCCATTGCTCTTGGCTAGTATTTGTAAGACGTCATGCCTCTCGTTTCGAGTAATTTGTTAAGATCACGCTCAAATTTTAATATGCCTTAAACCTCGGTTTTGAGAAAACACTGGAAGCTAAAGGTATGTAAATTCACAAATACTAGCAAAGGGCAATCGAAAGTACAATACTACCCGCTTACTTATATCTTTCACTCAATGGCGCTAGTGAAGAGTTCGTCGTCGACTCCTCTTTGTAGGTAGAATCTCTCTCGAGAGTATTGACTAAGAGAAAAGGCTCTGTACAGCTGACAAAGCTGCAAGGCCGAAACACGGCTAATGCACTGTATGAGTGCCCATTACAGATCACATGCAAGGCTCAAAATTAGTAATTAGGCATAATAAAATCTGAGCGTGGTCTTAAGAAAACATTGGAAACAAAAGTATGATTATTCGGAATGAATTTTGCAGTATGAATTTTATATATCGCCTTTCCCTCTAATTCGACATTGCACATCAAACACATGTTCTTTGTTGATTAAGCGAAGAGCATGACGTTGTCAAGAATGAATGGTTCTTATCAATTTGCGCCATTCGCTCAACAAACAAGGAATATATAATTGATTTATAACATGAATTTTTCGTTCAATGTTACAGTGCACTATTCTAGAGTTTGCTTCTTGCCTTACCTTTTGCAATGTAATAATTATTCTTCTTCCAGAGCGTTTACCGCCTCATCATGGCTGGAAGGTGTTTCTGTGCTTCTGAGTGTCGGACTCCAGCAGGGCCATATAAGCCGAGAATGAGTCTAACGTTCCCACTGTAAAAGCTCAACTAAGAGTTAATCGTAAGAAGAATGTTTGTCGTCTTAGTAGCTACTAGTCACAAAGTGGTAATTTCTCTCTGATCCACAAGGACCGGCGATTGCTTTGATGTGGTGGCGATCTCAGGAGGCTCCGGCTAGGCTTACCTCGAGATTTCAGTGAATAAAACAGCTAAACAGCACATTTCCATGTGGTAAAGTCCTCACAGTTCGTAGCGACGGATTCAAGTATCCAAGCAAGCAAGATAATTGCCTTAACAGTTCACAGGGATTTTAAGGTGACTGTTTGTTGCACTCGGACAGCAGTTACGTCTATCTGGGTCATAAAGTCAATATGATGTGCGATCTAGCCTTAGAGTTGAACAGGACGAAGCGAACGGCTTGGAGAGCGTTTTGGAGCATCGAGGACGTAGTGATAAGGAAAAAGGACATCCGGACTCGACGGTTATCCCTGACTGACGTATGCACAAGAAATCTGAACGCTACGTAATGAGGATGAAAGATCACGTAACGTTATTGATCACGCAGGCAAAAGGTCGATTCTAAGAGCATTCCGTATCACGCATATGAGACTAAGGATGCGAATTCTTAACCCACGTCAACGATCGAATGATTAAGGATGCTGTTCTTCACGCCAGGCTATCGAGGGTAAGGTAAGACTTCACATGTAGTGGTTTCAATGGCAACTGATAGACGAGCAACGTTACTAACTGGATTTCCTAAAAAAATGTCAAGCAAAAAGACTGCGAGTAGGACGCTCTGGTATTCACGAAAGACCTAGTATGAAGATTTTATGCTGATCGAAACCCTATAGCTGGAAGGACCAACTCGGCTACTCTTTCACGTGATAAGGAAAAAATGGAAGATTTACCGATGCTCGCTCGAGTCACTAGACGATCAGGGTGTGAAAGCTAACAAAGTTGATTGAATATTTGAAGCAATTGATCGATTGCAAAATCCTGTTGAATAGCAAAGCCACTTAATGCGTGAGGGCATTGAGCTGACCAGTGAATTACTCAAGCAGAGACTTCAGCAAATAAATTCTACTACAAAGTGTATATCCTTAACATGAATGGTCAGGATGGAGGGAAAGCAGATAATCTCTAGGCGAATGGTGTCTTTTAGATTCCACTTGAAATAAGAGACGTTATAATGAAGGGTTAAAATGTAGCACACCTTAATCACTCATTGCAATTTTTGTACATCAAATATACATTCCGTAACAAGTGTCGGTAATTTCTATGGAATGGAGCTGCCAGGAAATAAAATATATCCGAAATAGAGTTTTATGGAAATTTCCGAAGGGTAATTTCATCTGAGAAAGCAGAGGTACCTTAGTCCCTAGCTCCTCACTCTACATAATGGTTAGCAAAGGTCGAAATACACCAATACATTAGAAAATTCAAGAGAGAAATCAGGTGTCAACAGCGACGTTGTAATGTAATGTGCTTTGTATAAGGACAGAGCAGTCTATGAAGCACAGAGTGATTTTCGTTTGAGCAGAAAGAGTGTGTTGGGAAATTCCAACACGTAATAACAGCGATGAAAAATCTATTGAATTGTGCACGAGTACTTCAAAACTTAAAGGAGGGAAAAATGGATTGGCCGATTTCAAGCGAAAACCTTCAAGAGTTGATCTTGTTTTACCTTGTGAATGCTATCGTCAAGCGCAGAAATGCGCTGTCTATGGCTGCTTTTTCAAAGATGTTGAGGACAGAATAGTAAAACCGATACATGATCTTGTTTCTTCAACGCAATTGTGGAAGCCTCGCGCTTAGATGCTTGCATTGAGCAGAACCCACTGTCTACAACTGTGACAAGTGAGAGAAATAGATGGATATCTCACCGGCACTTGATCTGTACGTTAGCTGGTCGCCGAAAACATATGATGCTGGCCTATGCCGAAGGCTTCGAGATTCACTTTGCGCGTAGTGTAACATCTTCAAATCTTTTATGTGTGAGGTATATCCCCTTACAAGGGTTGACTCAGACGAAAGGCATCGTGCTAAAGATGTGACCTAGAGGCCGAAACACGTGTCTAGCACTTTATAAGTACTAAAACAGCCTTTGTGAGAGGTTTGAAATATGTTGCTAGATCACATTGTTCTGAGTGAGGCTTCGCAAACAATCGAATATGAAGGATCTGAGACTTTCATCGTCATCTAGATTTCATGATCTCTATCTCAAGGGCAAAGCAAAAAAATGTCCTCTAGATAAACGCTAATTGAACCGCTTGAGTCTATCAATCTACACATTTTCGCTCTACGCTTGTGACAAAGCGCTTAGAGGTGGTTTAGAACACATATAATCGATGGTTCTTTTGCGCGCCTGAGGTCAACCTATTTTCACACTTGCGGAATCGGCGCCCTAAGCTTGCATGGTCGGCGTATCACACTTGCCTGATAGTGTAGCAGCACTGGCTTGTTACATCGGCGTGCCACAGAGAGTCTTTGTAAAAGTTGGTATGCATTCAGTCACCTCAAACGATGCCTGATAAAGTCGAATTCATAGCACATCACGCAAACATCGATCAGCGCACAGAGCTTTTCGGCTTTTGCACACTTCGTGAAACAGTCAACATCTACTTGTAAGCGGACTTTGCTTTCTAAAAATAACATTTCTCCATACGGTCAGTAGTTAGAGTCTGTCTGTGGTACTCTGTGAATAATTCGTACTTTGAGCCTTATCTGCACTTTTGGAACGTTTCAAAAACCGTCTTCGAATGATTTGTACTTTGGAATTGTTGACGATTTCGTTGTCGTAGATTTTTCTCGTCCCTGCATTGTTACTTTCTAAATGAATAGGTCTTCCATTGCAGTGTGACAAAACCCTTCGACTTATAAAAGTGGTGAATGGACGGTAAAAGACTTCCTGGTGTAATTTTCTGCGAGAATGGACAACCTACAAGCGTCCAGTGTATGAGAAGGATCTATCTGATTTTGATGTTATCGTCACAAAAAAGGCGATGATCTTTGCAGAGTCTTTGTCATTCAATTTATTGTTGGGCTCCGATGTGATTTGTGCAGCAAATTGTTGTAGTTCAGTTTGTTCAGGTGGTCGCGAAACAAAATGATTCCTGTGGAAAGCCTAGGAAAATTCTAAAAGGTGCATAGTTCTAGGCGTTAATTTTCGAGGAATGTGCAATGAATTTGATTTTCCACCCATCATAGAAATATAATGCATATCTGGTCAATACGATGATTAGCGGTATTTGCCAAAACATAAATCTCATCTGGGCCGCTATCTATTTAGGCAAACTCCAGCTCATAAATCGGATTAGAACCACAAAAAAGTGGTGAGTTCGGAGTAACACATCGAACCAACGACTGCGTGTGCACACAGGGCACCTCCAACCACTGCGCTACACACATAAATATTCTTAAAAAGGCCACAAAAATAAAGCTTACCACATTATTTAGGAGTACAATGGTAATTAGTACGTTTTTCAGAAGAAAAAATTCATTTTGTATTCTGCAATATTCTTAAAATAATGACGAAAGCAATTCATATAAACCTACAAGTGCATTATGCTATCTCAAAGTTTTCCTTGAATTAATTGTCTGATTTCTTCTAATTTCGTAAACTGCAAAGGTAATATCTTTCAGAATTCCCACAAAGTTTTTCCAATTCAACAATGAAAGCAAGAGCATTTTAGTTGTAAATTCTGGTTTTCTAAACTTTCTTAATTGGTATTTGAAAAGTGTTGGTATCCATTAGATAAGCATTCGATCAGAAATTGTCCTTTTCTCGTCAACCATAAACCGCTTCTGTTATATAGGCTGTTCACTTATCTGCAGGATTCCGGTTGAATCAGCAGGCAGAATCGCCACTTAACCAGCTGGAAATCTCTTATACGACGGAGATTCGAAGGCTGATAAAACTAATCAGCCTATTATGTTTGTACATTGCGCTTATTTTTATTACAGAGGCAAATCTCCATTTAGTGCATGCACCCGCACAAAACTATAAATCTTTTTTTTTGACTCACATTCAACCTGAACAAGTTAACCAGATACCCCATGTAGGAATAGTCATCAAGCAAACCCATCAGATGAATTTGTATTTCACATTTAATAAGCTATATACGATTTTCATGAGTACATATAATTTTGCCTACATTTCAACTGATTCCATAAATTCTTGAATGCAAATGTTACATCAAAGTTCGTTTCAGCATTAGAACCTGAATTACGTCTTCTTTCAAGATGCCATATTTTCTGATGTGTATTAGTCAACCAAGATGCCTTATATGTAGAGAAATACACAGATATTCTCAGGGAAACTTGAAGGCGTCGCCTTGAATAGAATAGAATTGGTACTTATTCTTGAATTTCGTAATTATGCTGTCAGTGATTCAATGAAAGAAATCCAAGGACATCGCGGTCTTAATTTTTATCTCTTAAATTATCCATTTGTTGGAGTTCGAAATTCCATCAAGGCATTCGTTGCAAAATCCCGATGAGTTATTTGTATAACAGGATCCTTCGAAATGTTTGCTTCAGGTGTTATATCAGTACTGCGATTTTTGGAAGCGTATACAATTCAGATTCAAAGGACCTATACAATTATGATAGCTGTTCTACTCCTGATTGTTCGTGATAATCAACGATGTGTTCTGCGATTTGCAGACGATCTTCGCTATGTCGTCTATCTCATTTAATGCGACCTAGATTTCCCTGTTCACTTTTTGAGAACAATTAACGAAAGTAGAATAAACGGGCAGAACTTTACCCAGAATACATTAATTATTAGTACTTATACACATTAACTCATAATCTTGTATATCACATCTTGCGTGCACATCTAAGCTATTTCTGTAATTAAAAAAATAGGTTCAAACGGAGGGAATGTTCTTTACTTTCGAGTACTTTTATGCACAAACTTGGATGACCATACCGTCGAGTCCACTTCCTGATTCCTTTGTGTATCAAAAAGAAGAAATTGAACTATACAGCGCAATGTTAACTTCTGTCTCTTGTTTATTCTTTTTTCATGGCAGGATACGACGTGAAATCCAACTAAAAGGTGGCAGGGATGCTGAGGTACGAGTAAACTTTGGAACATCACCTTTGTACTCGCACTTATTCTTATCAGGAACTCACGTGCTACACTCCAACCAGCTTTCTTGCCTTGCTTTAGATAGTAAATACACACTTTTAGACACATTGCTGATCAAACTTTGCATGAGTTTTCTTCGCTGTGTGGATCCCACTACTCCCAACTTGATTCGTTTTTCGTTGCCGAGGAGGATTAAAGGGTGGAACACGGTTTCACGCGCACCGCGGCCAGCATCACAAACACTCGGCCACGGCACCCTCAAATAGTAAATTTAAGTTAAAAATTGTACCTCTCACATTCGGCCGCTTTTTATAGACCTTGCTCGAATAAGGGATCGGCTGATGCGAAGACGGTGCTATTGATGAGTTACGGCAGGATAAAACAAGCGCCTGTATAGCACTTAGACTCTAATGGCTGAAAGCATCTGATATCCTAATATGATTATTGTTGAAAAATGTGATTTTGATTGCAGCTACATGCTTAATTGGGTCCAGTGTCCATTTTGTGCTCCTCAGATGATTACTGTTGATTCTTCGAAAACTATCCCATGTTCATGATCCAGAAATATGCACAGTGATAGCGGTACAGAATAGTGGAGCGAACCTCAAAAGAATGCAAGCACCCTCTTGGAATATCGTCCAAGCGATGGGCAGACGTTTTCGTGGCCAACGTCAACCATCTGCATCCGCAGATGGTAACGAGTTTGAATTTACAGACTGGGCCTCGCATACGTCACCACGCTCTAAGCAGACCACCCACATGGACGACAGTTGGGTGAGAGTGAAACGAATGGAAACTATTCTTGGACTCACAATACTAGTGAAGACGAGCTGTCCAAGTTATGAGATTGGTGAATGATGCTAGCACTGATATAGCAAAAACATGGCTGAGAGAAAGGCATTGCATGAACATTGATTGGTGTGCTGGATAGCGCGTGAGCCCCATGATAAGGGTAATCACGAGTTGGAAACTAAGTTCCGAGTTTCGCTCATACCTCAGCGTTTTTATGGTTGTTGACCATCATTTTTCAAGCTTCGTGACAATCCATGTAAGCTGAGCAATGCAACATAAAAAAAGGAATTGACTACTCAGCACTTGTTCTTTATCTGTCGCATTATGAGGAAAACCATTGACACTTGCGTCACCAACCAGTCTTACGAGAATGACAAACGCATCAGTTCATCGTCATCCGATCACCGAACATTCTTGCCCTTGTACTGTAAACACCGGTGTTACGTAACTCTCTCTTCATTATCAATCAGTACCTATCCAAAAGAAAAATGGTTACAGGATGGCCATGAATAGCAGTTCAACTTTCAAATAGACAGCAACTTCGAGAAAGAGCGATAAGATAACGCAGCGATATGTCGCTTCCATTACCACGCATTTTCGAGCACTTTACAACTCCGAATACACTTCATTGCTTTTTACAGATATTCGATTTCCTTGGTTAAAATGTTCTGAATGTTCATTTAGTATGCAAAACTATTAACGCCAGCTTTGTTTCAAGTTTTTGATGCATATTATCCTTATTCCACTTAGAACCGCCTATTCTTAACAGTGTGTTCAAGTGCTTCTCCGAGTCAATGAGGGTTTTTCGACTTCGTGCTTATATTGAATGATCTCATTCAATGTTATTGCTATTATTTATATTGTTTATATGACCTATCATCGCACCAACTGTGCGGATCCAAGCACTTCTTCCATAATTCGTTTCGTCACAGTTAGCGTTAATGAAAACTTTCTAACATTCCTTGTCATTTTTACTGCTTGAGAGTTTCGTCCTCTTTATGAATGTCGTAGAATGTTGATGGAGTTGATTATACTTGGGATTTCGGAACTAGCTGAGCTAGGGCGTTCTCACGGAAGTTGTAAGAGAGCTTTTGGAGAAACGGTCGAACGTAACTTGTTTCCTGATAGACTGCACTACTAACTGCTACGCCATCTCTCCCCTTCTTAATAATAGCTTATAAGGAAATCAGACCAATGAGAATCAGTGGCAATCAATAACAATCACCTAATATCACAACGTTTTATTGTAATTCTCCGAAGATTGTTCAATATCAGTGTGGAGAACGTCATGTTAAAATTAGAATGAGATGACAGCATTGGAAGTCCAAAACGTGAGCTACACGATCATTTTCTCCGTCGATAACATCGATCTTATAGCAGCAAACTTAGTCGCGTGGAACGAATTATTGTCTGTTCCAAAAGTGCTTGCAAGACAGAAAATCCTCCGCTCTTCCTTGAATTTCAAAAGAATAATGTTTTTAGAAAATGATCCTTTGTTATTGTCTCATTCAGTTGCAAGAAATGACTACCTCTGGGTGCTCATCTGGTTTCAATTCAACGCCGGCGTAGTGCTATCCTAGAGTACTTTGTCACACAATCGCTTCTGTCATGATATTGTTCGATAAAGGACCAAAAAATGAAAAAAAAAATAGAACACCTGACATTACGTTGAAAGCATCGATAATTGTGTTAACTTGAAAATAGGCGGACTTTTTTAGCGAAACGACTGACATGGTGTAATTTGGTCAGAGAAGAGACTATTCATTGCGGCTTAAAAACCAGTGTAAATCAATGTCTCTGCCACTTTTATGAAAGAAATGTACGCTAAAACCTTGATGAATGAGGATAGGCCTATTACTTTTTTCCACCGCGATAACGAAAAGACTGTAGTATTCACGTATCGCAATCCTTTGGGTCAGACCCAAAAACACCTCATGTGACGCGTATCTTCAACAACAATGGTTCCCTGAGCAGTTAATACCGTTAATACAGTCGTCTCGTTAAGAACAGTATCGAAGGAGGTTTTCACAAGATTATTCTATCGCTCCGAGCAAAAACTCAAAATGAAGAGTTGAACAAATGTAGTACATGCACCACTGCGTTATATGGATGGCATCGAAAGCTCCATTTGGATGAGAGAAATCTGACGAGTATTTCCAGTTGTGAATTGAAGTCGCATAAGCACATTCTCGGATGTTACCATGCTGAAAACAGATCACTAGTATTTGTAATCATTTCGAAAAAGAGACAAATGAAAAGTCAGTTCGCTCGTGAGGATTAATCATCTAGATATTTCTGAGCACGGTTTTGATGAAGAAATTTTATGACTCATTCAAAACAAACAAGTGCAACCAACATTTCCTGTAGTTTGTCTAGAGTGGAACTAATGAAGTCAACTTTTTGCAAAGACTGCGTGCCATTCTCACCTTTTTTACACAAAGTAATTAAGACATTTCGTCCTTCCGTGAACGATCGGTATTTTTTCCACAACGAGTTCTCACCAGCTTATGCCCACTAGTATTATGCAGTCTTTTGTCTTCTAACAATGATTCAGTGAATCTATTTTCCAAATTGTCGAATTTTTAGCGCCACTATAGTATGATATCACTGGATTTACCATTGAAAAATGATTGGAAACATAAAGAAACGAGTTATACTGTCTACTTTTTTTCTTATATTTAATATTTATGGAGCCACATGAGCTGATGAATCTACATGAAGCTCTATATGCTTGCAGTTCTCTACTATTATTTGTATTTCAGTTCATTTAGCGACACATTTAAGGTACCGAAAACATTCAAACATCATATTTATCACGTAAACTCTGCTACTATGTGGTACTTGATTTGAATTTGGGACCATTTCATCTTGTTATTCAGCATGTAACCCCATTTGAAGATGGTTTCACCTCCCTCTCTATATCACTAATCATATGATTTTTTCATAAAGTATTACACATTTGGTGGTATAGAAATATAAATATTACTACAAGCTACTTTACATGACCTATAAATTGCTTCATAGATCCCATTATAGAAGTGTACGCGACGTGTTTATTTGAAGTTTATCTTAAGCGACTATGTGGTGTACCTTTACAATTAAGTGGACCCTAGACACGATCTGCGACAAGAAACAATTTCATTAAAATTGTATTTAATTGCCCAACAAGGGCTAGACGTCGAATAAAATGGCTTGACATTGGCATATATCCCACTCAATATCTTTCACAAGTCTTTAATGATTGTATTAGCTATGTCAAAACTGGATGAATGCTTTTGAACATAGCTGCAAATCGTTCGCTTCCCATTACATTCGGTTCATCCGGATAGCCTCTCGACGTCAGTTTAGTAATCCCGCAAAAATGCCTGTGTCACAGTTCCATTTGCAAAACTAGTGAGCGCTCAAAGTAGTTCAGCGAATGGATGGATTGAATTTCAGTTTTCTATTTTCACTGATTTTTTTCAAAATCTGTTAACTATACCAAAGCTAACTATGCTGAAAAAGTCACCTCTCACTGCTGACCACGTTGTTAGACGGCCCTTGACAAAACATATCAAACACTCATTATCATTTTTATTATTGGATTTTCAATTTTTCCGAATTCAGTAATTTATATCGAGATAGCAGAACATGTCCAGGTTTCTCGGTTTCTCTTATGTCCTCTTGAGTGTTATGTACACATGTGATTAACAGCTTATCAAAGCTTACATAAGTAAACTTCCGAAATATGCGGTAAGTCAATGGTAACCTTCCACTTTTATGCCGTTATTGCACTGGAAACGCGACGTCATTCACATCAAAGATCGAACCATTTATTGTAATGCTAGCATGAATTGTGTTGATAGACGTCAACGATTGATTATATACTTAAAAATTCACATGAAAACAACTAGGTACATATGTGGAAAGAAATAGATTAAAAATAAATGCAATCTGAATAAAAGCCATTAAGTAAGTAATTGAATAAAAAGTTAAATAAGTAATCTATTCATGCACTTTTGACGATGAGTACATGCGTCCCTTCTTGGCAAATCAGTGAGCAACATTTCATCGTTGTGTACGCGAACAGATAGATGCTAGAATATATACTAGCTGATTTTTTCTGGACGTGAACTCCAAGTAAAGTTGCATCGTTATGAGAAGAGGTTAAATATCGCGGTAGAATATTCAGTAACATCCCTCATCATAGTGAAACACTGAATCGCTACGAAATGTAAATAGCTGTTATATGAAAATTTAACGCAGACAAAATATGGATTAAGGATACCGCGCACAGCCGCAATTCCTAGGAATTTTTGGTCTCTGTTGAAATCTCCGTCAATCTACTGATTCTCAACTCGTTGTGCTTATCACTAAATCACATTTTGTAGTCGTTTAGTCATTCGTTCTTTTCTCATGACAGTTTTGTCGCTTTGTTACTTTGTTTACAATGTGAACAATGGCAAATCGATTGTGTTTTTGTGAAAAATGCCTCGATCATGGCGGTTTGCTGAAATCACGCACAGCTATTATAATTTTCACTCTACGATTTTCTATATATAAATTTGTTTTCCGTACTAATATTCATTGCTAGCTAGGATAGTGTACTTGAAATCACAAAAATTACATGGCTGACAAATGTTTTGAGACAAAGTGCACATCTGTCACCGTGCATGTGATTTCCAACGCGTTTACTGCTGATTGATTCTTTTGCTTCACTAACTTTTTGTGCGATAGCATTTGCATTAAATTGACTGCTTTCCTACTGCAGATGACCTATTCAACATCGATTGACAAAAATGTATTTATAGAGACATTGTTTCCACTCTGCAGTGGATACTGTGTGTTTCCACCTGTCATTCTAATTATATACTATATTGGAGCAAAAGTAACGGCGATTTGTGAATTATGAAAATCTGCCCTTTAAGTTTCAAGTAATCAATGTCAATGGCGTTTTACTTGCTGTTTATTTTATATTTATTTTGGCTATGCAAAGGGCTCTTGCTGGTTCAAAACTGATGGCGCTTTCGCATCGTCAGTTCAAAATGAATCGCAAAGCAGCAATGACAACCTGCAGCATCATTAAGGCATTTGGCCTAAAAACTGCCAACAATGGTATGGTTCAGTGGTGATTCAAGAAGATTTTCAAAGGAGACGAGAGGCTTGAAGATATGATACATCACCTGTCACCTGTCACCTGTCCTCCCGTTGATCGTCGAGTGACTGGAGCGGGTACTTGCAACTCTTACATTTTTCCCGTATCGCGTGCAAGAGTAGCTCAGTGGGTCCTCCTCGCTCTAGGGATTCGCTGAGCATCATATCTTTCTTCTATCGCTTTCGTGAAGAAATCGGACCAACGGGTCAGTGATCTTCCCTTAGAGCGCTTGACGTCCCGAGTAATCCAGTCGGTAACGACTCTCGTCCATCAGTTGTCGTTAAAGCGTGTCCGACCCACCTTATTTTCGATATCCTGGCGTGTAGAACGGCGTCTCTGATTTTCGATCGTTGACGTAGTTCGGAACTTCGGATCCTTTCTCTCATTTGCGAGATACGGGATACTCCTAGCATCGACCTTTCGACTGCGCGTTCGATAACGCCAAGTGATCTTTCAACCTGCTTACGTAGCAACCAGGTTTCTGCTGCATACGTTAGGGCAGGGATAATCGTCGAGTCGAAAAGGTGGGCACGGAGTCGGATGTTCTTTGTCCTCTTCACTATATCTTCGATGCTCTTAAACGTTCCCCAAGCCGCTCGTTTCCTCCTGCTCAACTCTGGAGCTAGGTCGTTCATCATGTTGATTTCACGACCTCGATTTTTTTCTAGGAGATTGTCGTTCCATTGAGCTTGAATGGGGCATTAGAAACCCATCCGTTCCTCATGAACATTGTTTTCGTTAGATTCAGTTGAAGACCAATCTTTCCATAGGCGTTATAAAAATCGGTCAACATTCGTTTCGCTTGGCTGATGTTTGGTGTTAAGAGAACGATATCGTCAGCAAAGCGAAGATGGTTTAATTGTCGAGCGTCAATTTTCACTCCCATTTTCGTCCCATTCTAATGTTCGCATGACGTTTTGTAGGGCGGCAGTGAATAGTTTTGGCGATATTCTATCGCCTTGTCGAACCCCTCTTCTGACGTCAGTGGTGATATTGTTGTAGAATGGAGATCTTTTGGTCGTGAAATCTTTATGAAGCTCACGAAGGATCATTATGTACCGAGTCGGAACGCCCTGGTTATCCAGAGTCTCTATAACCGCTTCTGTTTCCATTGAATCAAAGGCTTTCTTCAGATCGATGAAAGTGAGCAGAGTGATTGCTTGTACTCTCGTGAAACTTCAATGAGTCTTGTAATGCAAAATGCATCAAAATGCCAAAAACAGTAACATATATAATACATAGTGACCGAGAATTTTGACTATGACCTGTTGAAAGCAATCATCAAAGTTCATGCTCTCAAGACTGCATTATACACTGCAGAGAACCGAACGTCCGCTATTCTACGGTCGTTCGGTATTTGAAACAATCTGGGAAGGTGAAAAAGGTTGGTGTCAAAGTAATGACGGTTTAATTACGGCCAGGCGACTGCTACCCAACGAACGCTTCAAAATTGAACGAATTGGGACACTAAGTTTTGCCTCGTCCTTCGTAGTCGGTGGACCTCGCACCCACCGACTCCTACTTTTTGGAACGCTCGACAACTTCGTATACGGTGAACACTTCCACAACTAAGACGACGCAGAAAATGCTTTCTGAAAGTTTATGAAATTCGAGGCACCCATTTTATGCGACATTGATTAGCAACCCTGCTTCTCGTTGACAAGAATGTGGTGATTGTAATGGATCCTTTTTCGGATCAACAAAGATGTGTTTTAGCCTAGTTATGATCATTTGAACACTCACGGTCTGAAACTGTCATTACTTTTGCACCAACGTAACATGGCACGTTATCACATCTGTTGCGAGGAACTCAACACTTCTAGCACTCGATTTGTTCCCTCGTATTTATCCTCCATAAAGATCATCGAACACTTCTTGTGTTATCTCGACTGCTACTTGAAGATTTCGTCTACTTTATGAATGCCGTAGAGTGTTTATAAGGTTTAATCTCCTTGCAATCTTGGAGATAACCGAACTAGGGCATTCCCACGTGACTGAGGAACAGAACTGAGGTAAGGAGTCGAGCCAGTAACTTGCTCTCTGATATACTGCATTGCTAACCACGATTTTGGCTTGTTGCTCAAATCCCCAATGTATGAATAAAAAATTCAACATAGTCTGATAGAATATTTCAAACTTTTCAGAATATTGCAATGGCATCTCTAGTGGTCTACGTATGTTTCAGCGTTCTCGCACATCTCATCAATGCCACTGCCTACGGCTCACCCCTTCTATTACTAGCAATCGACTAAAGAATTATCACTCCACGTCAAGTGAAATGATCACTTGATGTTGCGTTCTGGAGTGATTGACCGTCGATCGCATAACCTCCAGCTGTTACCGAGCATAAGTAGCAAACCTTTTCAATCGACTATCATGAAACCTTGCTTAAAAATTCAATATAGTTTAATAGAATGTTTTAAACCTTTCAGAAAACTGGTATGGCATCTTTAGTGGTATACGTACGCTTCGGCTAATAATAGCAGGAGTGAGCCGTAGGGTATGTGATACTGATGAGGCACGCGAAAACGCCGAAACCTACGTATACCACTAGAGATTCCATGTCAGACCTCTAAAAGGTCTAAGCATTCTTATAAAAAATTGTTATTACGAGAACGTCAACTCAGCCAATTGCTTGTCCGAGTATTGAAGCAGTCTTGAATTTCCACCGCGTTATTTCTTTTACAGAAGACTGTTATAACGTCTAATCATAAGTTGTATGTGAGAAAACCGATTATTCTGCAGAACTTTTATTGAAAATCGTGCTCCCACAGTAGGGCGAAGGCATAACAAATTTACATCACTTTGTACTCCGACATTTTCAAAGTAATTGCTAGCTATTAGATTTTAGTAGCAATTTTTATGCAGAATTTATTACATCGTTTTATAGACGTGCTTGCGAGATTTTAGTCGTAGTTTTTTACGCAATCTTTCACTCGTTTCCAGACAGTTGACTTTAATAAGTCGTTTGCATTGTCAAGGCAGAAGAACGAATGTACTCTGGAAGCCGACAAGAAGGTGAGTCAAATATTTGTCTTTAGCTTATGAAGGAATGTATCATTTGTGAGCTTCAAAAATCACTGCTGTAATACAATAGCAAGAATGGATGAAATGAGAAATTGTAATGTCATGCTCCATGTTACTGCTGAGATACGCGCAAAACTTGGAAAAAATGAGAAAGTTGGGGTTTATCTGATAGGCTGCACGTATTACGTGAGCCCGCGGAGAAGATAATCTCGAGCTCCAGGTCACTTCGGAGTCTAGGCTAATTCGTATATCAACATTCTTACGGTTTTATTTGAAATCGCAAGCTGTTATGACAAGAGAATAGGCAATAGATAAAAAATTGAAAGCTGTGTTGTAGTGGATAAATGCTTAAATAACGTTCTTCAGTCTCTTGTTAACCCATTTATTAGGTGTACATTTATGACCGCCGTTTTTTCGTTTTGCTGTAAGAATAGTGGGAATAAAAATGTGTGACTTTTTTCTCGTTTGAAAGTGCGTTTAGATGTTATTTGTTCTTACGTGTTTTTTGCATACAAAATACTTTATATGATGGTTTTATAGCACTTTGAGATGACAACTTTTGTACTCAAAAATGTTATCTCCATGATTTGCTAATTTTTGATTTGAATTTAAAAGTTTCAAGTGGTAAGCTGACGGTGCAAAGTTGAGAGAATTGAGCGAGCAAGGCAAAATCTCCTGAAACCTCCACCTTAGCTATTTTATGACGTTTTCGATCAGTTTTGCAACATGGAGTCAAGCGTTATCATGCAGCAAATTTGCAAAGTTCGTGTCGTTTCGGTTTTTGATACGATTTTTGCAGTTAAATTCCACGACATTTGTATCTTTCGATTTCGCATTTTTTTGCGAACGTTTTGGTATGCAAGTACTTCTTTTGAGATGGAGCTCGCTCCAAGCTCCATTTATCTTGTTCGCCGCTTCACTAGCTGCTTTTCACTACGATCCAATCGTGCATGAGTAGCAAGCGAATTTGTTCCCACTACAGCTCCACCTCAAATCAAGTAGGCAATTCGTATACCATAATGCTCACAAGAAGATGCACAATTGACGATATCAAAATCAAGCAATTTCATTTAATTTAGGTTGATAAATCTGCGATGTAAGTTCCCACAAATGGTGTTTTTTGGGTACAAAAGTTGTCATCTTCAAAGTACTGTGGAAACTATCATATAAAGTATCTTGTATATGTAAAACGTAAAACTAAATAGTGTTTTCAAAGCACTTCTACAAAAAAAGAATCTTGCATATCTTCACTTTTTTCTTCGTATAGAAGAAATCAAGGGGCGGAGTCATATTAGTGCGTCTAATTATTGTGTGATATGTAAGTACAATTCTATCAAATACACGTCATAATACGGCGCTTTAGGAAAATAAATACATCAAATCGCTTTTAGAGGAGTACCTACACCAATCCACGCCTGGTTACAATCAAGGCTACCAATCAGGTAAATTTTTTTTGTGAACTGTGCTGTAACTAGGAAAAAAAGATCTTAGAGTTGTGCAAAAGTTCTGGGCATTTTTGAAAGCTTCGTTTTTATATGCTCAAATTAACGGTAACAGCATTAATAGTCATTGTCCATGGCTTTTGCCACTTTCCTGCAAAAATCCGGATTTGCCCGAACCACTAATCCGGCTCGTTTGAATGGTAAAGCCTTCAACATCGTTCTTCATAACTTCACAGATCGATTCAAATCGACGGCCATTAAAAAATTGTAGTATCGATCGAAAGAGGCCATGATCGATTAAATTTCATGCGGATCCTGGCAAAGCTCTTGTATAAAGTTAATTTGGTCTAACTTGTTGGCAACTGTCCACTGCGAATCACCAAGCTCTTCAGCCAAATCGCGAGTGCTCGATGAAGGCACAGCATCAAAAGCGGCTTGCAAATAATTTTCATTCAAAACAGATTGTCAGCCAGAGCAAGGCATGCCTTCGAGACCAAAATTGCTTTCTTTGAATAGCTCAAATCATCTGCTCACAGTCGACTTTGTGGCGTACCGGCGGTTGAACCTTTTCTCCAATAATCACGGGTCAGCACAAGCAATCATACTGTCCAATAGGCATTTTTGAGCTGAAATTGATGAATGTACAAACTACCAATGAAAAGACATAAAGATGTCATGAAACTTCCAAAAATTTTCTGGAAACTTCTGCTCAGCCTAATGTAATGCCATTATCCAAGTTAGTGACAGAAGAATAACTGAGTACAATGTCATGGCAAGACGAAGAGGATATGCAGTTACGTCAAACCAAAATATCTTGCTGATCTATTTTACTGCTCATTAGAAAGGAGTAGTATGTGCGTGTTGAAATGTTCACCTTTGAGTCAAATTAGCATCATATCAGTAGATTTCCAGGATTGTCAGTGAAGGTGAATTTCTTAACAACCGTAGCTCACGTGGGTATTTTTCAACGATAACTAACGCTAAAACTTCCTCATCCGGCTATTGCGTTTTAGGATTTCGAATTGCTCCGTGATGAAATAAGGGCTGACGCTGTGTTTGTATAACTATTGGAAACGCTATAAGACAAAACCATTCTTTTTCAACGTATTCGCTCGACGTGACTTCTATAAGCGTCATGGGACACGAAAATAATGGTCGCTTTCAAAGTTGGATCGGCGTATCTGCTCAATTTAATGCAATAAGGCAAATAAAGAAGATTTTCTTGTTTTACCTCAGCAAAGTTCTCACCTCAAAAACACCAAACTTGTTTTTTTCACTTTACTGCTTCAAGTCATATTTCGAATACAAAAGCAAATGAATAGTTAAAATATCATCCACTAGGATAGAAGGATGTTCGCTAATGGATTGTTTATGTTTACAGCTGCCGCTTTTAGCGCTGGGATTTCTCAAAACATTTGAATATCGTTTTAAGATTCTTAAATTCTCAGCATATTAAAAACGCGGGCCGACTTGTTTTGGAAGACTTTCTCTAGTGATTAGATTCAGTGTATGACGTATATACCACACAAATACAATTATAAAGGCTGTATCATGAAGTTATGTCTGCGGCAGTTACCCTAGTTACTGAATCCGTATATTTATTATATCACAGTGCATATTTATGTCTGAGCGACCAGAGGTACAAAATGATGACTGAGATTCAAAATTGCCGCTGACATAAACTTCCAAAGAAAATTTTTACCATTAGTCGACACGTGATGAAGAAACGCTCCTCTCGCTGAACAAAGACTTACCATGCCACTTTTAATGACCATTCGAAGGCCTTAATCTCTGGCTACAGCGCTACGCAGTCTTTTTTGTAAAGCCTTTTTATAACGCTTCAGCGAAAAACATTTGTGTTTCACACGCGCATATTTTTCGCATAAAAGAGCGTTTCCTTTAGACAATCAGTAATAATTTTATAGCGTAAGATTCAACGATTCCAACGCTATGCTTGTTTTCTGGAGAGAGCGTTTCAGTGAAAGGAAAGCAAGATTGAGTTTCCAAACTCGGCGCGCTTGCTTACCGACTAATCTGTTGTTGGCGTTTCTAGTGGCCGTTGATTAGATACGGCGGCAATCGATTGCTATCGATCGACTGAAATACGTTGGCGCGTCATATGTGAAGTGCGTATTTGCTATTCGATTTGGAATTTTTTCTCCGCTTCGAAATAAACTTCAGGTAAAACGTACTACTCTAATATTACAAGATTTCCTCTACACGTTCATGTGCTTCTCGTGCATCTAGCGAAGTAATAGTAAGATTACGCGGCCGATCTAAAACACAATTTTGTTTTGCGTTTCACAGCGTTATAGAAGAGGTTTTCAAGGAACGGACATGTAATGTAGTAGCCAGCGATTTAAGCTTTCGAATGATCACTGACACTCTTATGGAAATTTTTGTCAAGCGAGAGGGATCGTTTCTTTATCCCGTGCCGTTTAATGGAAAAGTACAAAATTTTCACTGTTCGATGGGGAGGGAGACAGTTGTAAAATATGAACAAGTCTGCATACACCTATATCACGTGGCTCGCGATGTCCGGAATGTAATTAGCATATCTACTTTGTAATCTTGAATTCTTACTTACTGCTACTCGGATGTAGAAATCTAATTTTTTATGCGTTACTTTGATGAGCCGGGTCCTGAGATGGTTTTGAACACGCGATTACCCATTAGTGACTCATTCAGTGATCCACTGTAACATTTAGACTCGGTAAGTGCCAGCAATCACCCTCAGCAAGTTTGACAGTAGAGGACAAACTGACATCAGAATTTCAGTTAAGCTAAACCCATGATTAAAAACGCAGTTCAGATCTCTTTATTTAGTTCCTAAATCTATTTTAACGGCAGGCTACCTTGTGAAACCTAACCGCAACCGACGAACCTGATACGCAGTAGAAAATCGAACACCCGCCTTGCTCATCACCTCGTCTCCTGGCCCACTGAATCGCTAACCACTGCGTCACCGTGTCCCCGTCAAGACTCTATAATGTGTAAGAGCAACGCTTCCAACTCTGATTGAAAAACGGTAGAGAGAAATGTACGTTAATATCGAAGAATTAGCAGTTTGAGGCAGCGCGATTGGTCGTTGTTGAGTTGGTGCTATAGATCGCACTACGAATCGCAGCTAAGTCTTTCATGCTTACATAATTTAACTTCAATGCCGATATTAATAGAAAGTCAATCTTTCGGGTTGAGAAAAAGACAGAACGAGGGCAGCGATGATGTGGTGGATAACACAGGGAGAACCTGCAAAGAGCTATCACGGGTTCAAAGCTATCTCAGTTTCCAAGATTTGCTCATATCTCAGTATTCTTGGGTTAATTTGAACATCGTGCCATGTGGTTAGAATTACGACTTTTTTATTTCACACGGAGTGTCATCGCCTTTACCTTCAAGAAGTTGAAGATAGTAATTTCGACAGGTTATGTAGCTTAAATGTGGGATCAGGTGGTTCCCAGATCAGTCCCGTTGACGAGTGATTGCTGATAGCAGACCATTTTGCTCATATCATCACTGCGACGAAAGTAGATCGAAAGCTTCTATAGCGCTGTGGGTAATCATGGGCTTCCGGAAAGGGTAATCACGGGTTCGAAGCCATCTTAGGATTGGAACTTTGCTCTTATCTTAGTATGTACACATTCCTAATTCAATGGACTCACTAAAATCGACATCTGTGGCTCTCAACATTCCTTGCATTCGTTCATTTCCTCGCAATTATCCTCTGAAAAGTCTTCGAGCATTCCAAGTGCAGCCTCGGATGCTGCCTGATGACTTCATTCTCTGGTTTTATCCGGTTACGGGGGGATAATTGGAAATCCGACCTCAATCGCTGGAGAGGAACTTTTCATAGGAGTGTTAGGAATCATTTGAAAGCTGAGACGTCAAGCTACAGCCCCATGTCGTCGGTTTTCGAAAAAGCCTTTCTTTTAACGTTGTTAGAGAGGGAGTTTTCGCCGAACAAGGCTCTTTCTTTGGACAATTAGTAATCATTCGATAGTGTAATCGTTGCTGATTCCAAAAGAGCTCTGTCCGGGAGAAATCTCCTCCTCTGAGACGTAGATTTGTGTGGATTTTACAGTGTCATAAAAAAGGGTTTTGAAAACCCGGCGACGTGGAGCTGTCATCCCGAAGTCTCAGCTTCCAAACGGTCACCAACATTCCTACGAAAAGTTCCTCTTCAACGAATGAAGTTGGTTTTTCACGAGCCCCCTCACAACCGAAGTATCACCCATTTTTTATGAATGTCGTAGAAGATTGATGAGGCGTTCCAAGTGTTTGTGAGAAGTGTCACTGGTGACGGGATCGAGCCTGCCACTTCTTGCTTCCCGGCATACCGCATCACTAACCACTGCGCCACTCCGCCCCCGTGATGGCGGCGAGTGAATAACAACGGCAGAAATCATGCTCGAATGCGAAAAACAACGGTCGCGTGTCGGACCGCTGCACTATCGATCCTTCGTCGGCGGTGTTTTCTACTACGTTCATTGTTCTGCACCCTCCGCGCTCGGCGTTGTCTCTCGTCACTGTCTGACGCAGTCGTCGTGATCGTGCCGGCAATCCATGCCGCCCCTGTTGCTACGACACCCGTCCGTCGGTCCGTTCACGTCGTCAATTCAATCATTTCATCACCTCCGGTCATTTCGTCATTTCCATTCATTTTCTTGGCTCCTCTTCTTCTGTATGATCTCTGGAGACCTGAGAATGGCTGGAATGATCCGCGAAGCGAATGATCCTCGCCGCCGTTCCTTCCATACCATCTGATTAACCCATCCAATACCGCGTGTACACTATAGTGTACACAGATGCTTTCGTCATAGTTCAGTTAAAACGGTTTCTTAAGCCTCTCAAGCCCTTTTTGAAATCTTTTATCCGAGAAGATTTAGGAGTGACTGAAGCGATTTATGTAGCGAAATATCCTCTACGCTGTTTCTTCCTTCTCGACCTCTTAGCCTCTCTAAAACCGCGTGTACGCCATAGTGTACACAGACGTCGTAATTTTATCGCTTTGGTTCCATTTTCCTGGGTATCCAAGCCCTTCAGGCCCTTTTTGAGCTTCTTTTTCTTGTTAAACCGACCGATAGTACGACGATTTCAATAGACTAGTTGGTATAGTTGAAATGATCTCCTGAGATAACCTATCCACAGTTTCGTCCATATCCATCGGCTGACCCACCAGAATCGCGAGTACACCATAGCGTACATAAAGGCTGTAACTATTGTTCTTTGGAGCCATTTCCTGAGTCTTTTTCAACCCCTTTTCGAGACCTTTTCCAATTTGTGAACTGAAGAATTGAGCGACAATCGCAGTAAACCAGTTTTACGAGTTCTTTTTTCGACGACTGATATCGAATTGGTGCTGATTTTACTGATGCTGGGCCATGATTGGGCGATAGGTCAGGTGTTCAGGGACCACTGTGCTTTCTATGCTTTGACCTTTCTGTGTAAAGGGACTCTCATGTCTTCACTGAGGATCATTTAAAGGTTCAGAGGCCTACTGGAAGCGGTGGTGATGAGTTGTTACGATCTATTCTGGTGTGGAAATCCTATTTGAGGCGTGAGAGCCGATGAGATCTCTGTTTTATTCGGCTCAGCAGGCGGCAATAAAAACTGTCTTGTCAATCCGTCGGTCGGTCGGTTTCCATAGAGACGGTGATTGTGCCGGCTGTTGAAGTTGTAGTGGAATTTCAGCTAGGTGCTCACTGTGAACACATATTTTTCAGTACGGAGTCAAGGGACGCTGAGTGGAACGGGCTGTTCTCATTTGGATGACGAAAAGCTTCGTTGTTAGCCCTCCAGTCGCCCTCCGCAGGGACAAGTCGACTGGGTGGGGGATACTTGGTACCCCCTCCCTCAAATCGCTGGGCACACCGTGATAATCGATGTTTTGGGCGATCCTATGAGAAGAATTGGCTTCACTCGTTTCCTGGCATCCACCCCATCCGTTGAAGTCTTCGAGGTGTTTGTGCGTTTAGGTCCGGCTTCAGATTGAGGGTACCCACTGACATCATGAATGCCCTTGAAAGATGATCGAGTTAATTTCCCCAGGAGCGCTCAGATACATATACGAGAATGGGCATTCTTTGTGGATCACAGGGAATGAAATCATCCGAACAGGTCAGGTGCCGACCAATCCATTGACTCCGGATGGCTGGAAGGACTAGTGAGATTGAGGCGGGGTCGAGACACCCCCCGGGCAAATTGGGCTTTCCTCGTGGTGTACTACGTCACTATGGCTGCCATGCCCATAGTAAACACATTACTTCCCATTATCTCGCTATCGGTTTATCACGAGAGTTTCATGATAACAGGTTGCTCCATATTTTTTGCATTCCAGCAATAAGTGCCAATTTGATCTGCCAGAAGTTATTGAAATCGTATGATTTTGCTATCTTTCAGTTACGCATTTTCTTCCGAACATTTTGGTATACAACTTGCCTATACTTGCCCTAGGATGGGGCTGTCGTGGGAAGAAATCCACTTGCCACTCATGTACGAATGGCGCGTAGGGGAAAATGCTGGTGATGCCGCGCGCAAGGTTAATGAAGCTTGGGGCGGTGGTTCGATTGTAGAAAGGTCGGCTAGGAAGTGGTTCGCAATGTTCAAAGCTGGAGGGAACAGTCTAGAGGATCAATCTTGCTTGGGCCGTCCACAATAAACTCCATCAATCTTGCGCTCCGCTTCACTAGCATTTTCTTCTACGTGCCATTCGACATGAGTAGCAAGAGAATTTGTTCCTTAGACAGCTCCATATTGAAGCAAGTATAGATAAGTTGTATACCAAAATCTTCGCAAGAAAATGAGCATTTGAGTGGTAATGAAATCATGAAATTTTAGCCACTTCTGGGTTGTAAATTTAGTGCTTATTGCTCTAGTGCCGAAGCTTATCAAACGAGTTAATTGATAAAGCATTGCTGATCCTGATCGGGTGCTACGTCATAGTGTTCCCGCGATGATATCCATTGTGATAGTCATCTTTTTAGGGTCAGGTGCTGGTATTGATGGAGTTTCCGTTAGCTGTACCATGATTCATGGGTATCTTAGATTAAGTTACCCAAGTTTGTGCCCCTGCATCTACGGCGAGTCCTCTCAGTGGATAGCTTTTCTTTCGAAAGGTTCTCCTTCACCAGAGCACAGCACCGTGAAGTAATGGATTTTCATTCTCAAATACGGTCTCGAGACAATTCCACAATAACGTAAGGACTCACTTAAGTCCATAAATAAACTTGGTTGCTAGACGGGACGACTCCTTCTGTTCACATTTGTCGAGATAATCTTAGAAAACCAAGCATGGCAGGTTTTCCCGTTTCCATGAACTGGTCTGACGGAAATTCGTTCGACCTTGAAACGCTGATAGCGACTTTCCGTTCGTCCAAGTGATGTCTGCCTTCGATAAGCAGTGGAACTTCAAAATGGTCATTCTAAGTGTTCCAATGTCATATTCCTTCTAAGTGATTTACCACCTTATCGTGGCTGGAAGGTGTTTCTGGGTGTCGGGCTGCGAAGTACAGCGGAGGGTTCAGTCCCCAAGCAGCGTCACTCAAGCTCTGGAAGAGTTCAGCGTTTCCACACGGAAGGCCTAGCTAAGAGTGAAGCGTTCAAGGAATGATTGTCGTCTTGATAGCCACTTTTCGCAAGGTGGTAGTCTCCCTCTGACCCACGAGGCCTGGCGTCCGCTCAGAGATGGTGACGACCTGAGGAAGCCCCGGCTAAGCTTACCTCTGGACTCCAGGGAACAAAACTACTGAACCAGCTCACTTTCCCTATACTGGGTCCGCGCGATTCGTGAAGACATCGTCCAGGTGTCCAAGTAATCCAAGTAATGTCATCTTTGAATCAGAAACTTTTAAAGAAGTGATTCTTTGGGCGATTCCCACTGACGAAGATGCTGCGACTCGAGACGACCATTTAGGGAACCCCTGTGAGGGCGAATAATTGCGGTTCATTGGCACCAAAAAAGGCGAAGACGTCGAGAGGTCAACCCAATGGACCTTTTGAACATCTTTATGTAAGCTGAGAAGTCTTGAGAAAGTCTTAGGCGGAACCACAACATTGTTTGCCTCGTGTGGACCTCTCAAGCCCCCTCCAAAGGTAGGCGCGGGCTCGACTTCCGCCTTGGGTCGATTTTTTGAGTTCTCTCTGATATTCTCAGATGAAGTTCTTTTGATCTATCGAGGTTGAGGAACTACATTCTCAACAGCTGGTTTATGAAAGGTTTGAGTGATTCCAGTTGGGGCACAAATGCGTCCATCCTCTCCTCTCCCTCCTTCCCTCTTTCCTTCCTTCCTTTCTTCCTTCCTTCCTTCCTTCCTTCCTTCCTTCCTCCCTTCCTCCCTTCCTCCCTCCTTCCCTCCATTTTCGTCTCATACAAATTCGGGCTCTAACTTCTGTTTGAGCTCTTGTTGAAGCTGGGTAGGCTTTATTTTCGTAAGTTTCAGCTATGTGCAGATCAAAATTCGGTAAGATACATTCGACAGGTGCGATATGTTCTGCCGAGGTGACGGAGTGATCTACCCGTTGTTTGTTACGGTATTTTTTCCTGAGAGTTAAGGATGTGAAGATCTAATGAGCAGTACTGACTGCGGCAGGACTCCTGGGACGTCTATTCTATGTCCTTTTCTCTTCGTTTTCGATCTGCCTTGAGCTCATGATTTTTTGATTAGACCTTTTCATCAGTAATTTAGACGAATCATCGAAACTTGCCCGGTTTTCGGGTGTTCTCGCCGTTATAGACAAGTCTGCCACTAATCCTGATTATCGGTTTCTGCCCAACATCTATGCGTTTGTTCTTTGAATTTTATGATTCGTTGGTAGGGTGCGTGTGGTGCGGTGGATAGAGGCGCTATGCGGGCGACACACCCGTGGTCAGTGGTTCGATCGCGCGCCTCGCGCTCTTCTATCCCACCGAGATTCCAGAGTTGGCGAATTGGAACCTGACGTCTTTGGGAGGATAGCAGCACTGACTTGATGCATCGGTGGGCCATCGCGAGTCGTCGTAAAGGCATTCCTTTTCACTTCAAACGATGCTACGAATGGGATCCAATGCATGGCGTATTCGCTCAAGACTTGACTCACGTTTGAAGCGTTTTTCTTTGTCATAAGTGTTCATACGACTTTCACATCTCAGGCCATTGATCCATCTCCATTGTGGATCTCTGTCCAAAAATCATGCCTCATTTTCTTGAAAATTATGATGCGTTGATAGGGCGTGTGTGGCGCGGTGGATAGAGGTGCTAGGCCAACGACGCACACGTGGTTGATGGTTCGATCCCGCTCCCCGCGCCCCAAGTCTTCCACCCTTTAGGATCTCGGGGTCGGCGAATTGGTGTCTTGCTTCTTTGGGAGGATAGTAGTACTGAATTGATAGATTGGTAGGCCACCGCGAGCCATTGTAAAGGCATTCGAGCTACCCTCAAACAATGATGCGAATGGAGTTCAATGCATAGCGCATCCGCTGAGGGATCAACTAACGCTGGAACTTTTTTTACTTTTCCATGAGTGTTTTTTACGATTTTTGATGCCTTCATCAAAATACACAAAAGACAAAACGCCATCGATTGTGGGCCGTTTTTGGTCTTTAATGATCCGCGCGCTCGTCTAGTGGAGAGAAAGAGGCCATAAATTCCTATTGTCGATCTCTGTCTAAATATCTGTGCAGTTCTTTCTATCCGCAAACTGACGTTGACATACGGAAGGTGGCTGAATGGTTAATGATGCTCGTTGTGGAATTGGCCCTCTCGAAACTCTTGCTAAAGTCGCCGACCCCGGAGAAATGAAAGGCTTGATGAGCCCTGGATGCGCGATAGAACCATCGACAACTTGTGCGTCGAAGGGACCTCTAACTACTGCACCTCTCACGTTTTCTTTCTTAGATTTTTGTAGAGCTATCAAGGAATATTTTGCTGTAGTTGTAGGATCTATACGTCATCGTTAGTGATAATTCTGATTCTGGCGCTCTTCACCATTTCTGTGTTTTAAAGCCACTTTGCTGACGAGATAAGAGTGGTTATACTGTCAAGTTCATTGGATATGTTTTCTTTTATTTAGCGATGTCTGGACCATATGGCCAGCCAGGTTACAATCCACAGTATCAAAATCCGTATCCAGCCGGTGCAGCTCCGCCACCACCAGGATGGCAAGGAGGACAACAGCAAGGTGAGCTTTCCTCCAAAATTCTTTCAAAGTGTGATCGACAGGAAATTTCGGTTTTTTTCCGTTATACGGCAGTAGATGAGGAGACGACCCTGCTCGTTGGAAAGGAGTTTTTAGCATTGGTGTTAGTAATCATTAGAAAGCTTAAATCACTGGCTACTGCTCCACGTAACCCTTTTTATCAAAAATCATTTTATAGTGCTGTTGCAGAAAGAAATTTTTTGTGTTTCCCACGCGCATATTTCTCGACGGGCAGAACTTTTTCTTCAATTTATAAGTAACTGTTCGATAGCGCAAGTTTCAACGATTCCAGCATTATGATTATTTTTCAGAAAAACAGTTTCACTACAATATAGCTGAGGAAATAAGATTGTGTTTCACATACGCGGCGCATTTGCTCGTCGGCTAGTGAGTGTGCTGGAGGGTGGAGGGGGCGAGGCCGGCACGTGGTTTCGGTACGACAATCGGTCGATCGATCGCGTTGGGGTGGCTCACATGTGGAGTGCATTTTTTGTTGTTAAATTCAGGATTTTTCTCCGCTTTTAAAGATACTCTGGATAAAGTGTATGAATGTGATACTACAAGATATCCTCTACACGTTCCTATGCTTTTCGTGCTTCTGGCGGATTAATATTGAAAGCGCACGGCTGGTGTAAAACATAGTTTTGTTTCAGATGCTACATTGTAAAAGGGTCTTTTCAAAAAAGGATCTCGTAGCGTAGTAGCTAGAGATTTAAGCTTCGAATGATCACCAACACTCTTTAAAGAAGTTCTTGTTCAACGAAAGGGTTGGTTTCTTCATCCGCGCCGTCTAACGGAAATGTACTGAGACTTATATTTAGCCGCTTCTTCAGCAATAGGATGACGTCATAATTTTAGTTCCAGTAATGTTAAATACGAAACCTTCAACCTTGGATGGGAATGAACCGCGCGTCTAACTTTTTTCAAGGTCTAAGGGGGACCCCGTAAGTGCGTTGTCAGCACGGTCTTCAGGAAAGGATGAGGCCTGGGTTCAACTCCTGTCCGAGGTTTTTCTCGATTTGTAGCTCATCTTTCCAAAAGATTTGTGGAAGTCTCGAGGTATCCATGCCTCTTATCCACGAACAATGAATGTTTCTAGCGAAGTAGACGAGGCCATCAAACTTTGAATAGATTAGCGTATAGAGCGCCCAAGTCTGTGAAATACAAGAAGTGAAAGGAGAATTTGACTAGGAAGTGAAACATATCTGAGGAGATAGAAAATAGAAGAAAGTCCTATTTCTTGAGAAGAGTCTTTTCGAAATATTTTTAGTGTTGGAAGTAGTCTGATGTGAGTGAACAGATGTTTAGTTGTTTTGAGTGGAGTTTTCCACTTCACTTCATTTTACACGACCCGGGTGAGTGTGAAGCAGCGTTTAGAGGTGCTGGGCGACACGCGCGCACGTGGTCGACAGTTTGATCTCGCACCCTAGACTCACCAAGCCCTCATCTTTTCGCGATCGGCGCGTTGGTAACAGACTTGTCTGGGAGGATGGCAGCGCTGACTGGATACTTCGGTAGACCACCTCGACTCATTGTAAAATACAAGTATACATCCAGTCATCTCTAAGATGCTACGATTGGAGTCCCATTCATGGCTTTGGGTTTGCTTGAAGAGTTCGTCTTCTTTGTGAATGTCTTGGAATGCTGGTGAGACAGTAATCCTTGAAATCTTAGAGGTGGCCGAACTCAGGCGTTTTCTATGATGCTCTTGGACTAGTTGCAAGAGGTTGTCGGGATCGGGATTGAACCAATGCTGTTTTCTAATGTTCATCCTGATATTTGTGTTGTGAAGCTGCACGAAGCAGGATTCGATTTGGCAGTTAACTGTCTAATCCTCAAGGTCAAAAGAGCCTTGGAAGTATGAGCTCTTCGCACACGACATCCATCTCATGTTGATAAGACAGTATTGCGTGCTTTCATCATGGAAAACATCTTCCCTCCCCTGCTATAAGTAGTGTCTGTACCCGATCCCATCCGAAAAGACTTTGGACATTTGAACAGACTTCTTCGCCTAAGATTATCACATTGATACGAGAGCAAGCTTCAATTCGCTAGCGACCGTTGTGAACAGGTTTTTATACCTACGCCACCGTAGTTATGTGTTAGTGAGACCATAATCTATCCCTTTGCCTACCGACTAGGATACGTCACCAACGTGATCCCGCCGCGCGGCGAGCATTTCCTGGTGCCGAGTGGTTAGTGATGCAGGTCATCGAGAAGAAGGTATCTGGTCTGATCTCCTCACACTACGTTTCACAACAGATTAGAAGGCAACTGATTATTCACAGAAACCCTCAGTGACTAATCGATCTCAGGAAATGTGCTGTGAGGCGTCATGGGAGGAGATCGAACCGGATACCTCATGTACCTTATGATAGCCTATATTGCTAGCCACTGGTCACTACGGAGTGTTCGCTGTGCGGGGCGTCGGGGTTGGCGGTGTGTCTCAGTCGGTACGCAAAGGGTACAGACTCTTTGGCCCTTTTTTCGCTTTCTAAATCAAGAAATAGAACGACGATTTTGAGAAATTGGCTCTACGCCTCTTCACCGATTGGAACTGAGGAGGCTGTCGGCGTTAAGCAACCCCTCAGTGATGCAACGTGCAGTGGGCTCCATCAAGTATATTTTAGAGGTTGATTGAATGAACAATTGACCTTTACAGTGACCTGCGGTGGCTTCCCGAACCATTAAGTTAGTTCTGTTACTCTCCCGGACAATCCTGGTATCATTTCACCGACTCCGGAGGGAGAGAAACTTTGGTAAGTCTTGGGCTTGGGTCGAATCATTGGTCATGTGTCGTTGCTAGGCGCTTCTAACCACTGGGACACCAGCGCCATACCGTGAGCTCAATCTTCCCAAATTGTTTTTATGGTCTCTGGGAAGGAGATCAAGCGTCATCAGTTAGAAGTAAAATAGATGCGGTTCCTGAAGGGCGTTTTGTTTACATTTTCAATGACATTTTGGTATGTTTTTGTTTGTGTTTTGTTGTATAAACCTGATGAAATTATGAAAACGTCGTACAGAAAATTTTGCTGTGTGTTTCAGGATTCGTGCCACCACCAATGCCACATCCAAATATGATGGGAATGGGAGGAAATCCTCATTACGCTGAGGGTGGCGAGTCTAATAAATACAATTTGCAGTTTAGGTACGTTCAACTACAATCTCTAACTCTCTCAGAAAACGAGGGGCATTGAATTTAGTGTAATCTTCTGCATTTAAATAATCTAAAACCTACTATACCCTGTGTTTTCGTTCAATTTAATTTGCTCTATCTGAATGAAACACTACGATAATTTCTATAAACTGACCATATCCAATTTCGACGTGAACAGTCAGTGTACTTTTTTTGAAGATTTCTCACCTGACACGAGGTTGCTAAGAAAGCTTATATGGCTAACGTCTTGGCATATACGTCCCCTCCGGACCATCGGCTCTAGGAAGACCATCGGCCCGTATCATCTCTGCTTTTCGTCTCTCTAGGACCATGTGCTCTTCAGAAAGACCATCGAAGTGGATCAATCGACTGTGAAGAAAGAGACTATCGCCTTGAATTAAGCGGCTTTTGAGGACCATCAATTCGGATCAATCGGCTTTGTGTAGACCATCGGCCTGGATTATTTCGATAGCTTAGTCTTTTTCTATACCATCGACCCTGAAGAGATTCATGGAAACGGATCAATTGAGTGTAAAGAGTCAATCGGCTTGAATCGATCGACTCTGAAGAGACCATCGACTCGGATCAATCGGCTCAGTAGAGACCACTGGCCGTGAAGAGATTCATCAGAACGGATCAATTGACTTGAGTTAATCGGCTCTGAAGGGATTATCGACTCGGATCAGTCGGTTCTGCAGAAGACGAAGTTGTGTAACCTTAACCGAATAAACCTTCTTATCAACCTCGTCTCAGCTGAGAAATCTTCACAGGCGGGGTTTATGAACTTGCGAGAATCCATTGCTTCACGTTTTTATTAGCGGTGTTATGATGTTATAACCATATGCATCTATCCAAGAATGTCGATCAATGAGAACGAGTGATATTAGAACAGAAATCTCCGTAGTGCCGTGGTTAGCACGCTCTGCCGAAGGCTGAGACATGAGCTCTACCCTCACCCGGGGTTCAGTCTTGTACATCAGTCAACATAAGAGAGATTTATTGATTTGTTTGGTTTGGAAATAATACAAACTGCAAGCATAAGGATCAATAAATCGTAATATCTAGTACTGTTGAGTGGTATGCAAATCTTTGGGCTTAGGGCGAGAACTGAACTTGCTGTCATACCTACTCGGGGAGCGTGTGTGTAACCGCTACTACCGGGCTCTTGTTCTGCTTATATGAAATATCGATCTTTTTTAGATCATTGTAGTTTCAGCTGTTTATTTTTCAAAGTGAGGGTTCGTAGTTGAAATAGTTGCAAATTTCTGTTTAATTTGGTTTATTCAGTGATCGGACAATACGTGCAGCGTTCGTTCGGAAGGTGTTCTTCATGGTAGCTATCATGGTTGGTTTGCTTTACGTATCAGTCACTGTTATTAGCAATTCCAGAGATCGACTCTCACTAAAATCCGTCATGAAAATTAGGTCGTGCCAGATTTTGACACTAAAGGAGTAAACACCAAATGTCAACCATCATTGTATGATTTGGTGTCTTTCAATTGCGTTATCTTGAAAACATTTTGGTATACAATATGCCTATACCTGCATCAAGATGGAGCTGTGTTAGGAGCGAATCTGCCTCCGACTCATCATCCCAAGCTCCATTATTCGTGTGCGTTCGCTTCACTAGCTTCTTCTCCTGCGCGCTATCAGTTCATGAGTAGCGGGCGAATTTGTTCCGAACAGAGCTCCATCTTGAAGCAAGTGATAGACACGTTGCATACCAAAACGTTCGCAAGAAAATGTGCAATTGAACTGTACCAAAAACATGCAGTTTTAATCACTTCTGGTTAATTAATTTGGTGTTTATTACTCTATATTCTAGTGCGAGAACTTATGAAGCGACCTAATGACGAAGCTAGTGGTAGGTTACCCTCAGATAAGTGGTTTAGCAGCGCTGTTAGGAGGGCGATGTGCTGAACCAAAGCGCTATCCATCGTTTTTGGCGAAGACATTAACCTCGTGCAAACCTTATTTCTAGGAAACGACAGCGCTTATGAGATTGTTATCAGCTATACAGCTTCATTTCGTTCACAGATTATACGAGTGCGCATGGCGAATTGGTTAGGAAGGCTTTGCGACACGCATGTGGTCTTTAGTTAGATTCCGCTCCAAGGCTCACCAAGCTTCTCATCCCTCCAGGGTCGGCAAATTGACACCTGACTTGTCTGGGAGTTTAGCAGTGTTGACTTGATACATTAGTGGGCCACTACGACTCGTCTCATAGGCCTGATTTGCATTCAGACTCGCTTAACGGTACTACGAATGTAGTTAAATGCTATAGCAAATCTGTCAGGCATAGATCAACGCCGGAGTGCGTTGCCCTTTTCTCCTTTTTTATCCCTCTCAGATATGTGTGTGTCTCCAAAAAAATCCCATGCCAAAGGTGTCTAGATTCACTGCATATAATGGTTTTTCAGCTTGGTGTGGTAGCGTTGATGACTGCGATCCCTTTCTTCAATAGGGATACAAAGCTTTTCGTTGCAAGAAACATGGGAATGTATTGGGCTGCCTAGTAAGTTTTAAAGTTCATACTCAATGAGTTTTACTTCGTTTTTGGTCATTGTTTGCCCATAGCGATTCCTACAAATTTTGTAATTTTAGTGGTATTTTCTTTGCTGTATATATAACACTGATGTGCTGCGAATCGGTGAGACGTTCGTTCCCGGCCAACATCATTATGACTGCGATTTTCGTGAGTTCATAACGTTGTTCTTCTCTTAAACTTTTCGAGGACGACGTGTATCTGTTTCGGTACTCGATTTTCTCAAATCCCTTTTCGATACATAGAGCTCCTCCTCCAGCCTTCATTTGTCATTCCATAGCTTGAAAAACTCCAGTTTCAGCAGTTTGCTCGCTTTCTCGAAGGACCTTTTTAGTGCGCTGTACATCGAAAAGAAAATTTCGTTTTGTAGTCGAAGTAGTTAGCCCGTCGCCTGAGTTCAAAGCAGGATCATTGATGATATGAAATAGGAACTATAAAGCCAACCCAGGAAATGATAGGAAAAGGTCTATTCTATAGTTTATTGGAAGTCTCAACCACTGAAGTATATTAAAGGTTCAATAATTGTTGAGGGCTATCAACGTGTCTGCACTGCGCTTTATCATTTTTGACAAATTTATCATTGCTCTTCAACTTCTTTTCCACACATGAGAGTTTTGTATTTACAAAGGACATATCGGCGTGTAGGAAAATTGTGGATATTTCAAGATCATGAAGAAGATGGAAGTTTTTCCAAAACGGTGAAAAAATCTCAATTAACCAGCAGCAACCGCGCCTCCCTTAGAAATCGTGGCGATTCAAAGTGCAGTCTTGAAGGAAATAGTACGTTATAATGGATCTGCCGTTCCAAAAGGGTCAATTCGATCTAACAGATTTTTTGTTCCGAAATGCTTATTTCGTCCTAATGGCTGTGCCGTACTGAAAGCTTAGAGCGTGCTAGTGGGTCTGCTATCCAATAAGGGTTAATTCGTCCTGTAATGTTTGCGGTTGCGAAAGGATTCGACGTCCTAATGGGTCCGCATAACAAAGGGGTCAGTACATCGCAATAGGTTTGTCGCATCAAAAGGTTGAAACGTCCTCATGGGTTTCGCTATGTTTTTCCAAGTTTTTGTATTTATAAAGATAAGAATTTCTGTGAGGAATTCATCCAATAACTCGTATTTTCAGACACTTGCCGTTGGTTACATGACGATGATGATCACTGTACATCACGACGTAGTCTCAGTACTTCTAACACTCATCATCTGCAGTCTCTGCTGTGGATCAATCATTATCTTCTCAACACAGACAAAATATGATTTAACAAAGTGAGAAAAGAGAATTCTACACCTGTACTTTAGTAGAGTGTCGTACTATAATTCTATACAACTGATCTAGTTCTTTGGGGCTGCGTCTATTTCATAGAATGCACCCGTACCTCTGGATTTTTTAGTGCACGGAGCTTTCTGATTAGACTTTTAGTAGTCAGTCGGTAGTTTTAGAAGCGGCGATTTTCAATACTGTGCTTGGTCCGCTGTCCCCGGAAAAGCTCTTTTATTGCGTTGTAGCAACGACAGAAAAATCATCTTTCCCCTTCCATTTGTGTTCTATTCTCTGATGACTTGTGTGCTTGACTTTTTTGCTGGACTTTTAGTGACCGTGCGATAGCTTAAATGTCGGTGATTGTGATACTAGGGCTTATATATTTTCTAGAAAGTTCGTTTTAAAACGCTGTAAGAACAAAAAGACGACGAAACGTGGAACGTGGAATTTCTCCCCAAAACAATGTAGAAAACCCCATCCGATAGCGAGAATTGCCCGTCGTTATCAACTGCCGATGACAACGGGTTGATATCATGTCCTCTCATAAGCTTCGGCAATAGAGCAATAGCACCGAATTTATTGATCAGATGCCATCAAAATTGCATAACGACACCATTTAAAGTATGCGCCGTTAGTCTAAACACATTTCTGTCATCTCTCAGGCAACAAATCAATACCGCGTTCGTAAAACTCGTCATCCTTGGGTTTCAAAGAAAGTCGTCGTTCCTTGGCGAAAATAATTGATGTCTCGGAACTTTATCTCCCTCAGGAAGCGCTTCAGCGACTAGAAGAGGTGATAGTCGAACGACTTAAGTTAGGACTGTTCGGCGGGATGATCCAGCAACTTCCAGCCCAGTTCGGTGAAATTACTCTTTGTAAATTTGGCGAGATGGAGCTTTGCGTTGTCTTAAAGCAGGATAGGACTGCGGTGACGTCGACGTGACAGAGCCTGATTGCAGCGATCCAGGTGCTCGGTTCTGTCCAGGTGTTTGTTTGAGAGATAGCAGAAATGTGTTCAGGCTGACGGCGCATACTTTGAATAGTATTGTTAAACAAATGCAATCATTTACGCTTAATAAATTTGATCTTTATTGGTGTAGTACCATGGGAAAGCCTAAAAACATGAGTCGATTTAGGAGAATAGTTTACTGGTCTGACAACACATTGTCCTTTACATATATCATTTCCAGCATGATGGGAATAATGTTTATTCTGTCGATGTGTTTGTTGGTGTTTGGATTGGTGGCAATGATTTCGGCAATTTTCTTCCAAGTGAGATTCATCTACATGGTTTACGCCGCGCTAGCGTCATTGCTGTTCATGTTCTACCTCGCCATCGATGTGCAGGTAAGGCTTTGCTAGCTACTTTTTCGAGGAGGCATTATGTTTATCGCTGTTGTACTGCACTCATTTTATCAGTGGATGACATTTTTATCTACACTGCCGGTGGTAGCTGACTGTTCAGCTATACATGCTATCAGGAAACAGGGGCTAGTTCGCTTCCGTCTCCACTTCTCTTGCGATCCAGTCAGTGAACGCCTTAACTCGACTACCTCGAAATTTACGAGGAGATTCGTTTTGATCAGCATTTATAAACTACGACATTTGTAAACTAGAGGGAATCCTCAAGCAGCAAACGAAACAACACGGGAAATGTGCGAAGACTTAGTAGTTTTATACAAGGCTTCAATCACTGCTTTTTCTAAGGGTTGTTTATGTCGCTGCTGTGCTGTACTAAATTTGCAAGTAGGTAATATCAGCGTTTGCTTTACACAGGTGCCGGTATCCGACTGATTCGCAATGCAGGCTACTGGGAAGCAGGGTTCTGGTTTTTTTCTCTCCTATCAGATAGACTCAGTTGCATTTCAGTCAGCGAACGCTCTTTCACTCGACTTCGTAGAAGTTTGCGTTTGCGAGGAGAGTCGTTTTGATGAGCTTTCTACGGCATTCATAAACAAGACAAAATCCTCAAGCAGCGCCCGAAACAACACGAGAAATGTGCGAAGACTTTCGTGAATTGTGAAGGCGAGTAAACGAATTAAGCGCTGGAAGTGCTGGAATTTGCACAGTTCTGTTCGGATCCCAACACTTCTAGTAATCGAGCGCGCCTCTATATTTCACAATTGCTTTCGCATGTTCCACGAATTGTTTCGGCTGCTGTTTAGAATCTCGCCTTTCCATGAACGTCAGTGAATGCTGACCTAGGAGACTTTCCTTGAAATCTTGCTGGTAGCCAAGCTAAGGCGCTCCCTAAGGCGTTCAATTGATCGGTTTTCAGGAGGGTTGGGAAGGGAGTGAACCAGCACCTTGTTTCCTAATACATCCATCACTAACTGCCCTACCTGCTCTCTAAAGAATAGGAAGGTCTAGACTTATTTGTAGATATAGTTGGGCCCAGAAGGAAATACATTCATAGATTTAGTTGGTGTTTATCGTTACAGATGTTAATGGGTGGTCGCAAGTACGAAATTTCACCAGAGGACCATATTTTTGCTTCGATCCAGATCTTCCTGGATATCGTCTACATTTTCTGGATGCTGTTGTCGTTATTTGGCTTTAGCAAGTAAGTTGTGCATTCCTGCTTGCCAGCGTATAATTCGTCTTCTGTATCTTTCAGAGAACCTAAAGTAGTTTTGTGTTAACCTTATGAGTGTTTTATATACAAATATTCATTTCCAGTATTGAAAAACTAAGGGAGTGCACTAAATGCAACTTGTAATGTTTGAGACGAATATGTCAAGTGGGCGTAGCGGTGGTCACGATCTACTGTTTGTCAAGGATTCCTTAGTGATCACTGACTAATCTGTCACTATTTTCTATTCACTGTTTTTAAGCACTTTGCAATGCCATAGTTATATGTCCGAAGATGCTGAGTAATATGCAAAACTTTGGCCTGCCATGCACAAGTTGAACCCGCGTATCATCCATAACAGAGGCTCGTGCTATCACTACACCCTGTAGGCCAGTCCGACCCTCTCTCTATCTTCGTAATATAGCATCGGACGATAAGCACAAATTGACTTCTTACTAACTCGGATACTTGGTTCGTATTAACAAATCCTGGTCCGAGCACATGAAAATGTATTTGCTTTTTTCCGTGGAGTTCCGAGATAAACTTAGGCGGCGCTTCTCCAGATTATCACCACATCAGAGGAGTCTCCGGTCCTTATGATTCGAGGGAGATTACCATCTTGCAACTAGTACCTACCAAGACTACGATCATTTCGTGTATGGTTGACTGTGAGCTGGGTTTCACGAGTGAAAATGTTGGACTCCTCAGCTTAGGTGACTATGCTGGATGGTCGAACCTATGCTGTATTTCGCAGTCCGACACCTAGGAACACCCAGCCACTATGAAGCGGTAAGCCATTTGGGGCGATATTGGCATCAAACCCACACAGTCTGCTCGCGTCAACGTGTACCTCTCCAAATACTCGATCATTTGAAAACCTTTCCCGCTGGTCAAGGCTTTTCTTTTGAATCATAAATTATTCAGAGCTCTAATTTTTTTTTTCGCAATCTCAACACTGTCTTTGGCTGAAAAGACCTTTTTTGAGAACCAGCACTGACATTCAAGCGGCATTCCGCGGTGAGAAGCAAAATGACTTTCATGGTCTTTTAAGGGTTAATGCGCTACAGTAAGTAAAATAAAATCACGTTTCACGCTCGGCTTGAATTTTTCGCTCGCATAGGGTTTGTGGATGGTTTTCCACCAAATTAATTAGTAATTTCGTCGCTGTGTCTCGGTGATTTTGAAGCTAAATTTGGTTTTCAGAAGTGTAACAGAAGTTTCAGAAGTAGAGTGCGAGTTGTATATGCGCCAAAAACATCTAAATATGTTGAGAACGTATAGGTTTTAGAGTAATGCCAAAAGCCTAAAGTTTTTTTTTTCATTTTAAACGGAGAGGAAAAATTGTAAAATCGCGCGCCTTTTGCGAAGCGCGTTGCACATTCGATCATATAATCTATTGAATTTGTGGTTATTGAATGACAAGATAATGAAATTAATCCTTCCAGCCGAGATTAAAGCGAAATCGAAGAGGATCACAGATTGGGAATTCGTTTTAAGAGTGTTTGCGTCGTTTGAAAGTTGAAGAGAAAGTAATGTATCGTAATGTCATGATATTTTCAATTGAACATCAATGAGATCACCTGTTCGCTAGACATCTCATAGGATCGGTCTATCTGATCGTCTGTGTAGATGTTTTTCTCATTAGATGTTCAAGCGTGTTCTTGTTCATGTACCGTTTTCTTTGCTATACTGCTTGTACTGTTTCTTTTGCTATAACTACACTCATTGACGGACGTAGCCTTTTTCCTAAGCATTCTTCGCCATATGAAACTGATTCTAACTAATTGTTGCCTCTGTCATAACTCGGAATATTAATCTCCTACAAATCGTATAATCAAACGCTTTGTTGAAACATCTGTGGAAGCTTCAATACCGATTTCTCTGCACTTAGTAGATTTTGCAGTCCACATATGATTAGCGCGGAAATAGTGCTAGTGATGCTCTAGTCGAGTGTCTAAATCGTCGTTCTAGAATGGTTCCAAATACTGCTGCGTTCCACAGTGGGCTTTGTATGTAATGAAATTCTACCTAGACATGTGTCTCTTCCAACTCCGCGCAAATTGTTCTACGTCTGTATGCTTTGTAGATTGTCCGGTTTGTATGGTGTATGTTTTTGTGTAATGATATCACCCTTACAATTACGCTAGATTGTCAGTTTTCCAGAAGAAATTGTGTTTTTATGTAGCGCTTAATCGTCAGAGAATGTTTGATTGAAATCTATTAGCGTCCTGTCATTGCTGCACGATATGTCAGACTCGTACGTCATCGACAATCCACAGTGTTTGCTTGTTCTATAAATCACAGTGTTTCTCTTAATGCAATCATTGATCTTTGGATCCTTGGTCCCCTCACACAGGATTGATGCGTAATTTTTTCAGCAACAATTAGCTTGTGAGACGGTGCGTGGTCACATATTTCTTCTGTATGGGACGTCTTCATCGTTACATATTTCTCTATCAAAATATCTGTCAGTCATGTTCCATCCAGCATTAACAGGGCGATGATCGTTGTTTCATTCATCGATAATTTCACTTTTGTTCTGTTTCTTTTTTCGAACAATCGTGTTTTTTTCACCTATGTACATTTTATTTGCTAAGTAGAACCGTACGCAGTGTGCAGGATTTCTGATAGATGTTCTGATGTTTTCAGTTTAAGCTATCTTCTTGACCCATACACCCGTTATGCTTTGTGTTGTGGGGCAATATTGTATATGGTGGAATAAATAATTCGTACGGTACATTTGTCATCTTGTTTGGAAAAGCGGATGTGAGAAATCAATTATTTGACGCTTCATCAATTCCGTTTTATGAAACGGATGCTTCTCCGTATCCGTCGATTAAGTGGAGAGTTCAGTCACAGCTCAATCTTCTGACATTTTAATACGAGAGTATTGTATTGGGGCCTACATGTGTACTTGTGAACACATGATTTCATAGAGGCTTTTCTGTTAGACGAAGGTTTTTTGCGAGACTCTAAGTAATCATTCGATAGCTTGAGAACGGGCGATTTCGATACCGTGCTCGTTTTCTGGAAGGGCCTACCTAATGCACTGTTGCAAACGAAAAAAAATTATGCATCATCTTTGGCGCGCATTTTGCACGGGTGGCTTTTGTGGATTACTTTTCTCTAGAGTTCTAGTACATTTAATTCGATAGCTTTATTTTCGGTGAATATGGAACTGGGATTGGTGTCAGGTGTTTTTAACACTCGCAGCACCACCAGTTGTAATCGTTGCACGCATTGGAAATCGCAGCCTGGATGAACGATGTGCTTTTGGTGCAAGGGATATATATACCGCTGGATTATTGGTATTTATTTCATGGCTGAAATCAAGTGAATTTGAATAGCGTATTTTGTTTCACAAATGACTTGTGTATCGCGCTGTACCTTGGAAATAGAATTTCGTTCCTCATTTAGAGATTGCTCGCCGGTTAAAGATTTTCTATGAAAATTGAATAACCATTCGATAGCGGAAATCTCAGCAAATTCAAGGACGTAGTTTATTTTTGGAAGAAAACTCCGTAGAGAGCTGTGTCAGTTGAAAGAAGAATGGGTTTCGAAGGGTGGAATTTTGCGAGTTTGGCCCCAAGTCACCGTGCCTTTAGCAACACACCAGCTAACTGTGAAACGTGATTTTCTTTTGATCGCTATAGCACATTGAGGAGTTTTTCCAACAACAAAGTTATCGTGGAAATCTTCGAGACTAAGCCCAGAGAATTGTCAAAGGCCTAGCGGAGAAGCTTTCTTCAGGTTGAATGTTCGAGTGTGAAGGTTATTTTGATTTTGACTGTTGGAGCGCATCATGAGAGCCATTTTCAAAAAATGAAGTATACCATCAACATTTTTGAGTTGAACTATCGAATGGCTGTTATAATTGTGAACTAGACAACTCGTTTTTCCTTAGGGGTCAAAACAGAAAGCGGACATCGAAAATTTCAAATTACCGAAACCTAATCTTCTCTTGACTGTTGCAGCATTCTTAGAAGTCCTTTTCAAAAACCAAGTGCACCGTTAATATTGCTTTAATTCGCTCTATCTAATAATTATTAATTGCTTATGAAAAGACCTTTACTAAGCGAGAAATTCTTGAATATGAAAAAAGATTTTTCTCGACTTTTACAGCGAAGGGAACAGGCCATTTAAGGAATGAAATACATTGCTCAAATTCACATTTTAGCTATCAAATGAAATTAAAACGTTTTACAAAGCTAAAAAATACGTTTTTGCCAAAGGGCTCAATTAGTGTGCAGATATAAGGAAGGAACCGCTTTACCTCCGTCTCTTCTTCGCATACCATAGTTATGAATGAAGAATCGCACGAAATTTCGCATTGATCTGGGAAATGAGAATTTAAGCTGCTTTATATAAAAAAAAATTGAGAATTATCGATGAAATAGGATCGTATTCAATAAGCAGCTGTTTTTTATTTTCGGCTACTGTGATAAATCATATGCACTTTAAGCAATAAAGTTTATGAAAACGGTAATTTCTAATCAGTTGTGATTAAGCATGAATAAAACATCGTAGAAATGTTCAACAACGCTTCTAAATATAGCCTTTTCATGAATACTTGATTTTTCCTTTTGACAGTGTGGATTATGAATGGAGCAATCACATTATTTCTAGGAAAAATTACATTACTGAAGTCTGTTCTGTCATATATGGCCATTTATTGACACAGGAATCTCGTTTATTGACGAAAAAAGTATAGATTTCGTTATAAAACTACCACACTAGCATTTCATGTCTTTAGTTTCGAGTGCTTTCTGAAATCCACGCTCAAATTTCAGCATATCTTGTCATTATGATTTGAACAAACATGTCATGTGGTCTGTTAAATGGGCTGACTTATAAAGCCCGATACACGTGTTTCGACCTTGACGGTCTCATCAGTCATGGCATGTTGACTCAAACAATAATGACGAGTTATGTTGAAATTTGAGCGTGGTCTTAAGAAAACACTTGAAACGAAAGCTAGTTATACTAATGATACCAGCCAAGAGCAATCGAGTGCACAACATTGTGTGTTTAGTGATAATTTCGCTTGACATACTGTGTAAAAGGTTCGTCGTCGCTTATTTTTAGTATAGCGAGAGGATTGGCTCAAGACGAGGGGTAGCGCTCGACTTATGAGACCGTCAAGATTAAAATACGAGTGTCGGGCTCTATAAGTCAGCCCATTTAACCGACCACATAGCATGCTGGCTCAAATAATGATGACGAGATACATTAGCCTTGGAGGAGCAGACGCCAGCAGCCCCTCTTCGTAGCTGTCTGAGCCGCGCGCAGGCGACTTTTACCATTTCCCCACCCCTATTCAAAAGAACGTTTTTTCGTCGTTTTAAAAAACTTTTTGCTTTTTTTAGTCATTGTAGTAGTCGATCCATAGCTGAAATCTCAATAATGTGAACGGTGTGTTTCATTTTTTGAATGGTTCTTAAGTTACGCTGTACCAGTTAAAAAGAAAGATTAGTAGTATTCCTGTTCAGCAGTTCCGAGATGTTAGATGTAGTATTTACTGAGTACTAGTGATGTAATACAATACAGTAAAGTAATGCATCATTAATAGTACAACAATCGTAGTGGCTTACGTTTCGGCAAAGTTCCTCATTTGCAGAGGTTGGAAAGGTCAAACTGATTACGCAAACCATTCAGTCAAAAGCCTCCATAATCTCACCAGAAAGCGTAAGAAACGATTTTGTGGATCGCATATCAAAAACTTCACTACAAAAACCTACTCACCGCTTAGATGTTTTAGGTTCTTCAATTATCATTGAAGACCTGCAACTTAGAGTCAGTGCGTAAGTGAGACTGTGCCTGGCTCAGGCCGGGAAGATAATCGTGGGGTATGGTGCAAGGTCACGCGTTATCACGAGGCTCTTCTCTTTGCGGTTCATTTTTGGACCTTTACGATGTATCCAAAAGGCTTCCAAAGTTTTGCGCGCGGATGCTCTTGATTCCTGTGCAAGCCGTGAATCTGGAGTAAAATCTGCCCTTTTATGCTTTTGTTCCTTATGCGTGCCTAGTGGGGTTTTTGGGTCCGAGTTACATTTCCCAGCTAGGTGCTCTTAGGTTGGGATCGAGGAAATTTGGTACCCACAAGCGGAAGGCCTGGCGAGGACAAAGTTCCATTCTTCCTGCCCTTTATCTTCAACGAGGTAAGTGCAGCTAATAAACGCTGCTTAAAAAGAGCAGGTTTGGATAATTCGGTAGTAGTAGCCGAGTTCCACCGACTGACTACACCACCAATTATCGAGGTACCTAACACATCTAAGCGACGAGTGCGTTTTGTAATGAAGTTTTTGCTATGCGATCCAAAATTCGCTTCTTACGTTCTCTGCTGAGGTTATGGCGGCTTTTGACTGAATAATTTGCGAATCAATTTGACCTTTACAGGTTCTGAAGATGGCGAACCTCGCCGAAACATAAGCTACCACGATTGTTATTCTATTTACGTTGATTACTTCACTGTATTGAATTGCATCACTAGTATTCAATAAGTACTAAATTTCATACTTCGAAACTGCTGAAGAGAAATAATACTAATCTATTCCTACTATGCCGAGGTTCATTGATAGTTAATCTTAGGAACTAGTTCAAGTAAAAAGAAATTTATTTTCACATGTAAGCATTCTCCGATAAGCAGAGCTTCTTCAAAAATTCAGTAATTGTTCGATAGCACAATCATCGACAAATTTGATAGTGTTCCTGATTTTACAAAATAACTTTTCATTACGCTGCTACACTGAAATCAAGACTGCATTTCGCATGCGGCGCGCATGCCTTGCACCGGTATGTGGATGGATTTTGCAACATTGACATCAAGCTATCGCCTTTCAATAACTACTCGATAGCTTAAATCTCGAGAATTTAATGGTTTGCTTGCTTTTTGAGAGAAATCTCTCATCATATAGCAGTAAGGATAAAATTGTGTTGCACATTAAAGTACTTTTCACTTTACACAGTTTCTCTCTCAACTTCCACTAACCATTCGCTAGCACAAATCTTAGCAAATTCAAGCTTATGCTTAGTTTTTATCACAAAGCACTTCTTAATGCTTTGTCACAGCCAAAAGAATAGTGGATTTCGCGCTCGGCAAGCATTGCATGCCACTTGTGGATTACGCTGCGCGATCGACGCGGTGCTGGGTGTGAAACTTAATATTCTTTTAGTTGTAGCAACGCAATAAGAAGTATTTTTTTGAAAAAATACATGTCATTGAAGTAATTGAGATTTGTGCTACAGAATGATTGTAAGTCTAAACGAAAGGCTGTGTACAGCATAAGATGCTTGAATGTTAATTAAAATTTTCATTTTTAATATCACAACAGAGCATAAGAACTGTTACAAAACTTAATACATCGTGCGAAGTCTTAAAATTCAAACTATCGAATGGCTACCAAAACGTAAGAAAAGAATGAAAAATGCGTACTTATGAATATGCGTGCGGATAGGGGAATAGTACCCCAATTTTTGATGATGGGAATTCGTTCATTTTCAAATATTTGTAGCGCTCCGTAGTACTGTCTACTAGAAGTCACACCACATTAGCTTCTTGAAAAAGTCATACATTGAACAAAGTGTGTTTATTACAAGACTTTCACATCTCGTCAAAAATAAGAAGTGGAGGTGCGTTCTTCCCAACTGACGTGTCCTCCGTGTTGAAAAGTGGGAATTCTTAGGAGAGGTGGGCGTTCTTTTTGCTAAAAAGGACTTTTATAAGGAGCCCTAGTATATGATTTTTTCCGATCATAAATTGTTTCCATCGTGGACTTTACTATGCAATTACCAATACACCTAGCTAGAAGTTTTGAAATAGTCTTTCAAAGAATATGGAAATTTTAGAACAAGGTTTTGAAAAATAGTCGGTCGAAGGGCAATGTATTATTATCGTAAAGTAGAATTATGACAGGCGCAATCATGTGAAACATTAGTATTCATTATATCATAATTTTCTTTTGATCAGGACCTTGGGCAACATTTCTGGCACTAAAGATGTGCATGCTCCTCATATGAGGAACTTATTTGAGCCATCGTACGTATGAAAACAGCACAATCGGAACATTTTCTGATGCCACTTCTGAATGTTTCTGTGTTTGATACTGCACTGTTCAAAGGTAAATCCTGTCTTGAGAAGCTAATAGCCATTATTGTAAGGAAACTGCATTGAAGTAACAAGATACGAAATGAAGTAGATATTATAATTAAAAACCTTTGCATCGCAGACAATTGCACTCAGCAATGGCACCGAAAAATTCGGAGTTCTCATCAGATTTTTTATATAACATGTTTTAATACATTAAGAACTCCAAACGAGTCCAGTAAAATACTTTAAGACAAGATTGTTAGAATCAAAAGCTCACCATAAGAGCGAACAAGTATTAGAATGTTGCAAGCATCTGATCACTGCACTAACTAAACCATTCGGTATGCTTGAACCATAGATGAAGGCAGACCCAAACCCTATACGACAACCGACGATTATTAACTTGATTTTCGTACCGGAATGATACTTCCAAGCATTTTCGAATCCATAGTGCATCAGAAGTTAATTTTAGCGAATTTCTTAATTTCAGCGTAAAAGTCATCCAATGAACAGATCCAACAATTCTAAAAATGGATCATTGCGAAAATTTACTTTCGCGAAATCAATAGAGCCGTGCAAAACTTTACACCCATGTATTCAGGCATGGCCAATAGAAAACGTTCAGTATTCTTGCACGAAAACTATGATTATACTTCGTCTTTGATTGCTATATATTGCTTGAATATATATTATGCAGCTAACGCTGCGTGGGAGACTAGGGAAAGGATGTGTTTGGTTTCGAAACCAGCATAGGTTTTTAGATTTGTTTATATTTCAAGGGTTGCATAATGCTGCAGTAGTTGAACAAAACACCAAGATCGCCAATTTGCTGGTCAATCTCATCGATTCATTCGCTAAGTAACTGTTATTCTTTACAATCATCTTAACCATTTCAACTGCATCTAGCTGAGAAAACATTATAGAATCATAAAAAAGCTCTAAAAGCTCTCGGCGTTGATCAATCCCTGAAGGGATGCGCCATGCATTTGACTTCAATTTTTAACTTCGTTTGAGGTGATTGAATGCATATCTGGCCTATACAATGACTCGCGGTGGCCTCCCGCTGAACCGAGTCAGTGCTGCTTATCCTCCCAGACAAGTCTGAGACCTGCCTGGTACCAATTTACCGACCCCGGAGGGATGGATGGCTTGGTGAGCCATGAGCGCGAGATCGAACCATTGACCTCGTGTGCGACGCAGAGCACCTCTAACCACTGCTCCACATGCGCTCTATAGAATCATAGCGATGCTAAATCAAAGAATTTTTCAGATATTCTATAAACTAACGAAATAAATAAATTCAAAGCTTTTGGAAATGTGTGGATCTTGGTGTTTTCTATCTTGACTAATAAAGTTGTGTTGGAATACACTTTTAAGTCTTTGAACTACCTAAGCCAAATAAGGTAGTTGTGTCCGCTGTACAGCTTGCTTCGGAAGTATTCTTCTTTTTCAAGCTGAAAATTGATTCATCGTTTGTTTCAAATATCATTCACATCAAATACATCTCGGCAGTTACCAGTATGTCATCTCGTATGAAGTATCATAAAGATATTGCAGCATTTATTAAGCAGCGAAACGAATTTTTTGGTGTGTGAGACTTAATCTAAGAATCACCGAACAAACGTGAAATTCAGCACGTGCGAAAGATGCAAACAAAAAACCGAGTCTTTGCTATGCACTATATAAAGGAGAGACACAAAAAGCTTAGCAATAGTCTTCGCTTTAGCGTCCATCTCACAGCTTCATTGGATAGTTGGACCCTGCTAGATAACATATTTATCAGATTGTGTTTCCACAAGGCGCCATGACCGAGTGGTTGTGATGCGCAACGCAGCGCCCTCGAAATGAACCCCGCTTCCCAACACTCTCCGGCAGTCAAGAACGATCACCCTTTGGAACCCCACAGACAGGCTCTCCTCGACTTTGCAAGGAGACGTGATCAACCAGTATTCTATGACGTTCAAGAAGAAGATGCTAAAAGTACTAGGATCCGCTCAGCAAAAAAAAAAACACTGTGCATGCGGACAAATAAAGTAAGAAATAAAGTGTATATTCAACATTACAACTGTGAAAGCTTTGAATGCTGGTCCCATTGCAAATGCCATGGGCATTCATCAACGAGCGCATTTCACTCCTCACAGAAGGAATCATTCGTTAGAGTGTTCCTGATGGCAAGCTCGTCTACTATTAGTAAAACTTCATTTGACTAGATAATTTTTCATTATTGCCAAGATTAATGAGCGAACAAACAAATAAAAATTGGATCTATTGTGCAAAATCTCCACAATACATCAATAAACTAATTTCAAGCAGCAATTTTTTTTTCCACCTCCCCTTACCTTCTCTTCCAAAAAAGTTCCAGTAAAAGTTTTTACCATTCTGTCTAAGAGCAATCTTTCTAACAAAAAAGCAACTTGGCTTCTTGGCCGGCCGCTTATTTACTAGGTAAATAAGCTGTGAAAAATTTTGAAAACGTGGGCGTATACCGAAGAAATAAAGGTAAGACGAGAAAACGTTTGATAGTGTTAGTATGCAGGAGATCAAAAACTCTACCTTGGGACAATAGGTGTACGGAAAGTTTATGCCTAACTAGAGTAAATGCAGAAGACCTTCAAACATATGTCCCACATTAAGAAGAAAATGATTTAACCATATGACTATAAGAGCTTCAACAGCCTTGAATTAGCCGTTAATAAGAAGTTAACCAAAGTCTTCTGCTTCTGAATTTCTAGAGCTTACATTAAGTGTTGAAGATTGTCACCACTCACAAGCTTGTAAGTTGTGTTAATAGCGATGCTCTTAGCTGAATTTGATTGAAAGTGTTGAAAAGGCTCAGAAATGGTGAGAGATGAACTCTCGCTCCGGCTGCATATTACATCATGAAATCAAGGAAATTCGTCAGCAGCATGAAAAGACAGAGATATACCAGGAATGGCCGCAGTAGCTGTGCATATTCACGTCTGTTTTGGACACGTGGATGGCTCAATTTATACAAGAAGATGGTTAAAAAAATTTTTGGTTAGAAAACTGCGTTTTCACTGTATGTTCATAAATACCTAAGAGACTGAGTGAGAGAAAAGATTCGACCTCAGGCTGGAGCTGAAATCGCGTTCCACCCATACGTAGGCCGCGTGCAACCACTACACCAGCAAAGCACCGTTTCGCTACCACTCTTTATTCGATGTTTCAATAATAGCCATCAGCCACCAACCTGTAACAGGTTTTTTCGGGTATGCAATATCACTTTAAGACCCAGTTGAACTTACAGCTGTTGTGATACATGATACTCAAGATTTCTTACGTTTTTGCTGCTTTTTCGCAATTTCATGATGTTTCATATATACCTAATCGAGTTCAACTCTTATGTGAGGGAGAGTTTTTTTGACACATAATTCTCTAAGGTATACGTGAAGCATGATAACAAGGGTTGCCAACTTAACTGGGTTTATGAAGCGATATTGCTCACCTGACCAAACCTGTTATTGGCTGGTGGCTGTTAGGTATGATAGAAACATTGAAAAATGAGTGATAGCAGTGATAGAAATATAAAAAAACGTGCCTCAGTGATGTGGTGGTAGCACGCGCCTCCCACATGGATGAAACGCGGGTTCAGTTCCCGTCTGAGGTCGAATTTTTGCTCACCCCCCAATTCTCTTTGGTATTTATGAGACAACGTTGCGAAAAAGCAGTAAAAACTTAAGAAATCTTGTGTTGTTCATGGTATAATCGGTGGCTCATGAACATGCATAGTGGTCGCAGAATAAAATTTTCATTTTCTTTCACTGAAGATAGACACAGCTCTATAGGAGCAAAATCGAGGGTCCTTAAAACAGTTACATGGTGATGAAGCTGGCATTCAAACTCTATCGACCATCTGTCATTATCGTTATAAGACATTTCCTTTGTTTTACACAATTTCTAAGTCTTCGTGTGAAATAAACATGTATTAAATGGTAACTAATCACTCAAATTTGTGCAGCTGCCGAAAACGCTATTTCCACGTGTCAACTTGAAAATGACCAGTCTTCAGTAAGCTGCAAGTCATCATTCTCACACTATGTTTAGAATGCTTAGTATAAAGTGGTCATGAATATGCTGCACCTTACTAGCGTTTCAATTCTTAACCTTTCCAGACATAGTTTTGCCTGTGCACAAACATCGAATCATTCACAAAAGGCATTAGAAAATGCCCTTATGGTGCTGATTTCGTACATGCGATCTCTTGAATAAGTACCTCATATGAGGAACATGCGCATCTTTATTGTTTAAAATTTTGCTCAAGGTCCTCATCAAACGATGATTATGATATAATCAATGTGATCTCGCCTGTCATAATTCTACTTTACAATTATAGTACACTGCCCTTCAACCCACAGTTTTCAAAACCTCGTCTATGAACATCCATATTTGTCGAAGGATTGTTTTAAATCTTTTCGAGGCTTTGGTATGTCATTGGCCTATTTACGTTTTCGCGGTCTCACTCGCCTGCTTGAAGTATAAGAAAAATTACTTCACCTTCACAAGAAAATATAAAAACCATTTGAAAACAAATTTTAAAAAAATACGACCTTCAGATTCTCAACATCAAAGCTGTCGAATAGTTACTAAAACCTCAAAAACGAATAAAATATGCCTTTTTCTGAATATGCGTGCGGATAGAGGAAAAGTGACGAGGATATTTCTTTGTGAGCACATATTTCAGGTCAATAGTTTGCATAGTGCTAATTTTCTCAGTTTCATTCTCAATTTTTTTATTTCAAACACGGTTGTTCCTTCTCACTTGGAATCCTTCCACTGTCCATAAGTACTCAATTTTTTCACACGTACGCCACTCTGAATAATTGGAATTAAACGAATGTTGATATAAACTTAGTTATAGTGAGAGTTTTCGGTACTGGTTGTTGATTATATGTAAGGAGTACAACTCTATACAGGATGATAAACTGCTGACTGCAGTGAGTATCTAGGATTAGTTGTAGTATGGTGATTGTAGCTGTATCTGACTATTGAATAAGTTTTCAATATAAAAGATTGCTGCACCAACAAGATGTGAAAATGTGGGTCAGAATACGCATGTTCTCTTCTTGAGAAAATACTCTACACAGTAGTGAAAGCGCCATCTCTTTAGGCTAACCTCAACTGCATATAAAGATTATTCTCATATAAGATTCTTTCACAATACCTAGGCTGTATCAAGTTGGTGCAAAAGTAATTGCGGTTTGTGCTCCGTTAGAATGCGTCCCTGTCACGAAAGCTTTCGAACCACCACTGCACTTCGTTCGCAGCCTCTGAGTCAAATGTGTTAATGATGTCGCGTGCTGTCGCTGTTGCTATAGGACTCATTTTAGACTCGCGGTCTGGAACCGCGATCACTTTTGCACCAGCCAATGTTTTTCTGATAGTCTACACCAGAAGCATTGTGCATGCGGTACGTCATTAGCAACAAAGCATAGAGCGAGAAACGCGCATTAAAATGATATGTAGCACGACACCTATTTGAGAATATATTTCATTATCAAACGGCGCATTCAAACATTTCGCAAACCGTTGTTATTTTTCTATTGATTTATCAGAATGTTTGCGACCTCGATTCTCACTAAGCTACAGAAAGGGGCACAGAGATTGAAATTATGTTCTTTTCAGAAAAATTTAGTTCTCGCTTGAATATGCGTTTTACTAAGAACTACTGACGCCCTTTTTTACAAGAAATACCATTCTAAGAGTCTCGCTGGTGATACTTCATATTCTTCTGACATTAATGTGCTCTCGTATAATCTGAACTTCACTAAAGAAATATCAGTAAATCCGCTCTGAAGTTGAAGAAATGTGCTAACTACTCCAAAGTCTGAGCGTAAGTACTCTTTACAGTATTCACGGCTTTGAAGAAAATGATTAAGACCACGATTTGAATGAACTATTTATCGTTGACATGAATATACATAATAAAGAGCCAACATTCACTACATAATTTGTTCTTGTAAGACTTGACGAAACTTCAACTATAGGAAACATCTGAACCACTTTCTAATGATCAGTGTCTTTTGTAACAACTCGGAAGACCAACTTTTTTGAAACCTTGGCATGTTAATAAAATAAAACTGTGAAAATGAGAAAAAAGCCTAAGAACTAATACTTATTTGAAACTTCATGAAATTGATATCTTTTTCCCTAATCGATTGTATTTCGGTCGATCGGCTTTCATGATTGCTTGTGACTGATATTTCGGCAAATACGCATTCTTGTTTCTTAGCGTCGTTTTGATCCAGCTTTGAGTTTATGACTGAAAATAGATAATAATCAATTTTAAAAGACTAAACTGATTGCAGTAATCTAAAACGCGGATATTTGAAGACTCACAATCCTCGTCCTTTCTTGAATCTTATCTGGAAAATATATATTATAAACAGTAAGATTTGATATCATACAAATACTCCAACGCACTTGTCCTTCCTGTTTGGCCAATTCTGCGTTGGCCGGTGGATCACTGGTTTTGTTCTTCGGGGACTATCACTAACAAAACGCTCATACATCGATTTTTCGCATTCAACCTGAAAATACCGTACACTTTTTCGCCTGCGAAATAACGTTCTCTTTCTGGTAGATGTTGACGATGAAAATTTCCCACGAATTTTGTCAAATTTCATCAAAATCAATATTTACTTGTCGATCGATAAAACGTAATCATTAAATCGCTATCACTGTGAAAGAATCATGGGCTCAAAGCCGTACATGCTTTCCTTCCCTTTCTTTTTAGGACCTACAGCGTCTAACTGCTCATTATAATAGAGCACTGGGCGCGCCTCAGCATATGAATTGTGAGATTCTAGAAAGATCTGTACTCAACCAACATACAGATATTAACCAGTAGAAAAGGTGGTTGAGCCTTAAGTTAGGATTACCTCACGGGCTAACCCAGCCACCTTTTCTGATTACGGCTGAAATATATCAAAAATTGACGACGGTAATTTAAGTGTTTGTCTTGTAGTTGTGTAATCTAATTTAAATATCTAAATTTAGTAACCGATATGTAAAAAGATACCATATCGGTAGGTGTCGTTTTCGGTGAAGATGCATCCAACTGACTCGGCGGCATCGAGTTTATAAATGTGCAAACCTAACAATTATCGGAAAATATAAACATGTTAAATAAATTCTAGAAAAGAGCAGTCAATGATACCTCGGTCATGTTAGCTCTTTTATCCGGTTCCTTGACGAATACTCGTTCATATATAAAAGTACGAAATGCCTCAGGACAAAGATCAGGTATCGTTAGAATTTTGCCCTCAACTACCTATAACAACTACTGACTTAATATCTAATAAAATGTTATTATTTGAGATCTTTCAACGAAAACGATAGGCCATAAAGACTGAAATAATCGTTCTCGTGAACCAAGGGAGCCGTACTCTACGAATACCTTATGAAAGAAACTGGAAGAACTAGGATTGTATAACTTCAGTGATAAGGTTTACATAAAGATTTGTATGAGATTTCTGGAATGATGCATTTACAAGAAAGCTCTGCCAATAGCATTTGTTTGCTGAATCGTTGTTGTAAGCCAGCAATTTTTGATCATCACGGACCTCTCTCTAGGAACAGCCACCATCCTTTGACAACTTTGAAAACAGACTGAGTTTGCTTCAGTTCCGCCAGGGATACTGGGTTGAGTAGAGAAAAAAAAATAAGATGACGGCTATATATTTTTAATAAAAAGGATAAAGGATGAAGCACTCGGCGTTGACCGAACCTTGAGGTATGCGCTATGCATTCGTCTTTGATTTCTCAATTCCGTTCGAGGTGATTGAATGCATATGTGGCCTTTACAATGACTCGCGGTGTACTCCCGATCTATCGAGTTGCTGCTGCTTATTCTCTAGATAGGTCTGAGACCAGTCTGGTACCAATTTACAGAACCCGAAAAGATGGATGGCCTGGTGAGCCATGAGCGCGAGATTGATGCATCGACCACGTGTGCGACGCAGAGCACCTCTAACCACCGCACCACATGCGCTCATATTTTCAATACCATTCGACAAACGACTATGTTACTTTACGTCACTGACTATCAATGGAAATTTTTCTTCTCGTCAATTATTATAGAGCAACTTACCCGTTTTTTCACTTCTGCATTGGAAACGCCATCCCATGGTTCTTTACCACCGGCGAAGATTTCGTATACCATGACGCCGTAACTGAATACGTCCGTCTTCTGCGAAAACGTCAACGTGATGATCGTCTCCGGTGCTAACCATCTGATTGGTAACTTTCGTGAACCGCGAACAGTGTACTTTGTGGCCATTCTTGATAGTCCAAAATCACTAATTTTAACCTGGAATCACACGATGATACTACTTCCACCATAGCGTATCACAGATTGAGAGGTTACTGTGGCTTAGATATTGATAACGCATTACATACCACTTTGTCTTCTGAATAAAGACAATTACGTGCTGCAAGATCCATATGAATACAATTTTGTTTGTGGATATACTCAACTCCTTGTGCGGATCCTTTACATATTGACATTCTCTCAGACACACTGACTGCATCTTTACGGGATTTTAGATAAACAATAAGAGATCCACCTTAAATGTTGTACATTTATAGAAAAGATCCAATAATAACCAGTGGTTCTGAAATTTAAATGATATTTTCGGAATGCAAAAAAGCACGCTTTTAAAGTCGAAGCAAATGCTCAGCAAGTTCGGAAAGATTACGCAGTTGACAATAGAAATTAAGCGGTATCGGGATGTGTCCATATAGTTAGAAAAATTCTATTCAAAAATTATTGAGATAAGAAACAAGTGCAACAATCTCAACTACAGTGGTACTTTTGCTCCCAGCATTTCCATTCGAAGCCGCAACTGAAGAAAAACCTTTGTCACAGCAAAACCATACATACTTTCTCTATGAAAACGAAAAAATGATTACATAGAAATCAGTCGCGTTTTTCAGCGAAAGGAATTCACTAAGTAAATTAGGCATGTAAAGAGACTGAGTAGAAAATGAGTTGGCGCTCGATGAGTACGACAATTTAAAGTTCTTTAGTAGAGCGACTAAGTAAGCGTTTTCCTTTCCTTAGACAACTTATTGGTGGTGTAGAAGCAGCTTTAGAACTGCGAGCTGTAATCAAACCACAGACATGATGCGTGGGAGTGGAGAACGCTCCATTACCAGTGAGTACATAAACACTACTTTACGACTTTCTACATATATTGTGAACAAAAAGAATGTTAACTACTCGTCTTGATATAACTATATCTAGCATTAAATTAACCATCTAGCGCTAAATGATATTTCACCAGTCTTTGGCTTGCGCTGGTGTGAACAACCAGGACGGTAAACACGTAATTGAACAGGAAAGCGCTGATGATAGTGATCTTTTACAATCAAGTGATCATGACAACCATTAGTTCAAGTCTTCTCATTTTTACACAGCAGCATTCAATGGCTGTCAGCACTGATCGAAACTAACCTTTAACGAGTTCTAATATAATATAGAGCGGTTGCTCATCAACCGCTACACCATAAAACCTAACGACATTTTGATGTTTGAAGTTTCGTAGAAGCCTCGCTTCTCTCATCATCTCCTTAATCTTTGCCTTGCTCATGTCACCTGTTCCTTTTGCCTGAAGAGAAAGGACTTAATATCTTAATTCTCTTCAAATTCGAGTCTACTATCTAGCATACCAATTTTATGGCAACTTGTAGGGTACGCTGTTTTCTTTGTATGGTTCCCTCACGAACTTCACCATATTCGCCTTCACCAAGAAGTTTTCCTAATTGAACGTCGCTATGCAAAAATTCCCATCGTTGTTGAGAGATAGGAGTTCTCAGAACAAATTTGGTCTAAACAATGAACATTCGAGTTCGGTTGAAGAGATAACAATGCTACTCGTTGGTTACGAAACACTGACCGTGTTTAAGTATCCTGGATTTTTTTGATAGTATTCTACTAGTTCCTTCAACGTATCAAAGGGCTTAGAAATTTCGATAAAATATTTCGATGATAGTCGTCGAATGATGGCATTTTTTATCTGCAAGTGCCAAAAAAATTTGATTTAATGTTGCTCGAATGGTAGATGCCTTTGACATCGCAGTACCACTTCCTTACGAATCGATCGACACCGATGATTCAAAAAATCCGACATTGTCACAACTGCCGAAGAATTTTTATCACAACATTTGCTAGCGTGTGGCCTTTTTCACTCAGACACTCTCTTTGGCTTTTTCTATATGATTTCATTATTGTTCAAAGTTTGATAAGCTCTTTCTACATTACTATTGCATGAGCTTCTTGACTCTTGTCAAGTAATGATGAGGCACTTAGCTCCGATGAGAAGCTGTCAAGAAGTTGCTCTAGCTCATTCATGATAAAAATTCCTAATTTTTACGCGCCAAGGTCACTGAAATCTGCTATCGAGAACGAGCCAATGAAAATGGTTATAATTGAAGAAATGAGTGATATCTCAGCGTTGCTGTGATTAAGATAAATCCACATTTTTCACTTGACGATCGCTGCGATCGGTCGAAAATGAAACCAACCTTCACTTGAGGATTTAACGATACCATTACTGATGCGGTGGCTGTGTTGGATGGTGCTTCTGTGGAAACAGACAGAACGACTGCTCGTTTGCGTCCGGGATCATCGAGCTATAATTGAAGACGACAAGGCAACTTTACAGAGCACATCGTTAAACGCTGTGAACTCGAGCAACATACAAAGGTCACTGTCTTTTCACCGCAGTCAACTTCACTCATTCGTAGCAAATAGTCACCATCGTTTTTTAACATAAACACTAAGTCTTCACGAGGTAGATAACCGTGATAGAAAGGAAACTCCTTGAGAACCTCGAATGAAATTGGTAAAAAAAAGTCTCACTCAATCTTCAGTTGTTCCTACTTGTTAAAAAATGGTTCTGACCAAATTATTCAACCTTTTCCTCTTCCTTGTCGAACGCATTTGGTGCTGACGCAGCTTTGTCCTGCTGTCCCTCCGGCATACTTGGGAAGATACAAGCTGAAAAGTGTTACTCCACCAAAAATACCGTCTTTTATACCGTGAAAATGGCCTATCAGTTGTTTGTAGAATGATAACATTTTATCATCAATTACTTTCTATCTATTCCACTAACACGGTCGCTTTCTTTTGGTATTCTCAAAAGCCTTGAAACTTGGAAAAAATAATATTTATTGAAAATAACAGTGTAAGGTTTTCCCATGGGATTATTTACATTAATGGAGGCGTGTATGTGTTTCACATTACTAAGCCATTCTTGACGGTTCTTTTTATTTTCTTTCCTGGAACATTGTATTAGAATTCTTCATCCAACGGCCGAGAAATTGATTGTTTTTTTTTAGAGAACTAGAGGAAATTTTAAGTCAAATCATAGTTAACTGATGTGTTTTGCTTCCCACAAGACCAGCGTGGTAACGCATTCTGCGATATCAACGGAGAAGACGAATTTCTCAAGCAACGACCGAGACCATACGCGAAATGCTTGAAGACGTTTGTGGACAATAAATGCGAGGAAACGAATTAATGCAGAAAGTGATGGATTCCATGCAGCGAATTGCGATAACGGGTCGTGTGCCAAATAATATACAGTGCTGCAGAAAACGCACGTGGCGCAGTGATTAGAGGTGCTCTGCGTCGCACGTAAGGTCGATGGTCGATCTCGCAAACATGGCTCACCAAGTCATCCATCCTTCAGGGGTCAATAAATTGGTTCCAGACTGACCCCAGACTTGTCTGGAAGGTCAATTAGCAGTGACTCGGTTCAGCGGCAGGCCACCGAGACTCATTGCAATAGCCAGATAAGCATTCACTCACCTTAAACGAAGTTAGAATTTGAAGACGAATTCATGCTGCATCTCTCAGAGATTTATCAACAACAAGAGCTTCATCCTTTTCTCCTTTATCGTTACAGGATTATAGTCTCGTTCTGCAATATTAACGGTTGTGCCCCTATTGCAACTTACGCAACATTAGCATTACTTCAACCAACACCTCTGCATTTACGTGCGACCTCTGTGCTCTTCTATACAGCCGACCTGTTAGACTCAATCGACTGCTACGTAGATACCCATCTGCCTGCCCTTCTCCACATCTTATTGTTCACAGAATTAGTAACACACTGCCCTCAAGCACTTCTTCATCATTGTCATTGCACAACTCCCCAAATTTGTTGCTATGGATATATATTGCAACCCTTTTGTTAGGAGAAGTCCACTACGACATCACATCACTTATACTCTACAAATTCTGCGGATCCCAGCACATCTTCCTTTCCTCCCGTCTTCTCGCGAATGTCGTCCTCGGGGATGTTTCATTCGAGCATGGCCACTGGCGCGAATTTCATACGTGATCTGTAGAATATCGGCAGGCGCGAATACAGCTGATCGATTACAGATATCAATACAGCTGATTAGTACTGCTCACGAACACGAATTGCGATAACGGGTCGTGTGCCAAATAAGTGGGTATGGTAAGAGTGGTATGGGTATTTTCCAGTGGGTATGGTAAGTTTTCCAGTGGGTATGGTAAGAGGTCAATGAAAGAGCTGTATTTTCGTGGTACGGTTGCGATAGCAGTCTGATGAAGTTCTTATGAAGACAGACTCACTCCTTGACCGACATGCGCTGATAGGTCTGCCTCCGCTTCGACGCTATCAAGTCCTTTTTAATAGTCGATAAAATTTAGGATAAAGGGCATGTCGCATTTTCGACAGAATTCTCTGACCTTCGAGATGGTTTGGATGTGACCTTGCAGCAGAATACTTGTCGAAATCCTGCTTGCTCAATTGGTTGCGCCTCATCCAATGTTCTTGACATGCGCTGAAGGATGGTCTTCATAAAAAGTTAGCAAAGTATGCTCAACATACATATTTGATGAGAGTTGCGAAGATTCCTTCAGTCACCCTTTTGATGAATGATAACTGTGGCGCGACGTCCTCCACTGGTTTGGAATCTCTCTTTTGAAGGCAAGATGTCATGTGCCGAGACAAGTGCATGTGAATTGTGACCTCTTACTCGCAGCAAATCGGAGAGACACTATCAGAACCTAGAGTCGTGCCTTTCTTCAAGTTTTCTATCGTAACTCAAATTTCAGAGAGCAGAATCCCAAGAGCTTTTTCTCCAATGAGGAGATTGCAGGGTCCGAGACAGGGTGGTGGAACGGGAAAGATTGGTGTAGAATATTTACATTACCAATTCCACATCATGGCGGGAGGTTTTCGTGATCCCATCTTTGCGCCTTAACTCTGACAGCAGAACACTAAAATCACATAGAATCCGGCGGCATTTCTTTAGATTCGATCTTTCTTGTGCTGCTTCTAGTAGTTTCTTTTGTCGGTACCGAATAGACCCTATTGCAGAGCTCTTCTGCAGCTGGTATTTGATACCAACCGGGCTAAATGCTAGCATTAGGATTAACCTTCAGCTTCCTCCGCTCTTTGAGCAACTCCTTCGTGGTGGAGAAGATGCGATCGGCTGTTTTGGACTGAGCAGTTGAAGCTACGTCATGCACCTTTTTAGTCCTTCGACAAGCAGCTCGTAGCTTCGGTTGGATCATCGTTAATCTGGCAGTCGCGGTTGGATAGGATTTCGTTTATTTTCATCGTAAATGATTTGACGACTTCTTCCTCAGCTGTAACAATAATTCTTTTCCAGTTTACGGCTGAATCGTATCTTTGCTCGAAGAAGGCGATGATCGGACGCAGTACAGAATGATGGCATTACGGTAGTGTCGAGCAGGCACCATCTTCTGTTGGTAAGTACATGGTCGTTTTCCGCATGTGTCATGCCGTCAGGTGACTCGCATGTCCAGTGACGGTGTTCCTTCTCTTGAAAAAGTGAGTTCTCATGCAAGAGACGTGCCGCAGACAAGAATCCAGCAAGACGGTTTTTACTTTTGTTTCTTTCTTCTAGTCTAAATTTTCCAACCCTGTGTTCGCTTTCTTTAGCCATTCCTAAACTGGCACCGGAGTCTCCGACAACGAATTAATAAGACGTCATATCATTACGAAGAACTTCCTCCAACTGTTGGTAAGATGGGTCCAGTTCGTGTTCATCAGCTGCGTCGGTTGGAAAGTAACAGTTGATGACAGTAATTTTAGTATCACCATTTAGTTGGAGTCGAAAAATAGCAGGCGAGGGAAAAGGATTTTGTACAAGTTAACGAGATGGGTGATGGATGGGTGAACCACAAAGCCTACGCCTCCAACATGTCGTGATGGCACCTTTTCTACGTGAATCACGAGTGTGACGCTGTTCACTTGACGTATGGTCGGTCTTCCTGGTTTTCATTTCTTATACGTCAATTACGTGAATTTTATGCGATTTCCTGCTTCAAGAAATGTGTGAAGATCTGCGTCAGTGGATAGTGTTCTTGCATTGTACGTACAGAGTAGAAAACAAACTCTGTGATGTGTCGACTACGTATTCAAAAGATCCGGTTCTCATGGCGTCCAGAGTATCCTTCGTATCTTCTGGTTTCGTGGCTTTCACCAGTTCTCTCGCCGCCTGACGCCATAGGCGGGAGCATCGAGTGTACGAGGTACTGCGGCTGACTTATTGCTGGTTGTGTAGATCGCTATTCCTTGGATTCCTGACTTAAGCTTGCAAGGCGTTTTCAGGTGTCCAGATCTTGGTGATGTTGTTTCCCAGAAATTTGTTCGGCATCCGGTCCTAGCAGTCGGATATCCTTTCAGCTGATTAGGAGGTGAACTGAGACCGAATCAATAAACAATGTTGGAATAAATGAATCAAGTCCACCGACCAGTCGAGAATGTTCTAGGGCCGAATAGACGCTTAGGTTTTAACGATGTCGTTTCCAAGAAATATCTTTCTAGCAGCGGATCCGTTAGTCAGAATTCCTACTAGTATATACGGCGAATATTAGAATATAAGAATATAAGAAATGTTTAGACCGGAATAAATATTTAATGGAGACGAGAGAGTAGTTAATCGACCACTCAGGCGCGGTGTAGGGCCGAGAGTCCACTTTCACTGCTTATCCTGTACGGAATCTCATGAATAATATATAAGCCATGCACTGTCGACCGCATGTCTAAATTGGTAAACTGAGGTTCTAATGGGACGTTAAAATCATCGAATAATGAAATATCTCAAAAGTGACTTCTATAAATTTATAAAAAGAAGACTCACGTGTCGAAAAATATCCCATGTTCCAACAAGTGACCATGTCTTCCCGAAAAAAACCTTCTTTCAATCAGCTGCTCATTATGTATTGACCGTTTAGTAGAGAGTGGAGTTTCGAATAAATTTTCGGCACATAATTATTGACTCGAAGTAGAATGCTCGCTTTTGTATGGCTTTGCCACGTGAGACTTTTACGAGGAACAACTCACAGTTGGGATTATTATTGTTCATAGCAATAATGAAAACAATGCAGTATAAACAGGCTAGCGATACGTAGTTGAGCGAGTACATACAAAGCTGGGCCAATAACTAGAGCACTGAAATACGCGGAATATAGGAGTCCTTGCACTCACGAACACACGCACACATACCTTCTAAACCCTTGACTCACTCATATACGGGCCGATGACATAGTCTCTCTCCGAGGGAATATACAAGCGGTATGGTTGATAACAACTGCGAGCACAAAGCATTTCTGACAAACAACCGATAGTAAGAGCATAAAAAGTCACAAAGCAGGTTACTCAATGAGAATTCAACAAGGGAGCTTGTTCCACGTTTACTTGAAAGCGAAGTTGTCACATCTAAGAATGACTTACAGTATAAGTTCACATGAAGCTTAAATCGAATGTTAAAAAAGATCCATTCAAGATAGGATAACCATACGACGATATCGATACCCATTCGATGAATTTATCCTTTTTAAAATTTTGTCCTGGACACCAATAGCTTTAGAAATGCTGGTTCTGATACTGAGCTTGTTTAGTGAAAGCACCTCCTTAGTACGACCTGTCAACAGAGAAAAGAAGAAGTTCTGCTCTTGAACTACGTTGCTGCAACATCTCAGCTGCTTTTTTTGATACTGTATGCCGAAATTTTGATTACAGATAAGCTTTTTTGTGTAAGGAAAATATATAGATAATACTGAGGAAACTTCGCAGACGTATTTGCATAATTCCATCTTGGCCTTTGATAAGAGCTCTCCACCTATGTGCATGATACAACTGTAGCCTTCTACTACTCTGCACCGCATCTATTTTTATAATCAGTGATCCTCGAGCATGTTATGGGGACTCCCCCATGCTCCCTTATCCGCATAATGAATATAAGTTTCTCTGTTAATTACCTACTATCATCGGTATCCGTCCTACTGTCGCTTTACTACTTTTTCCGTACTCAACGATTTACAGTGTTGGCGTTTCCATCATATCACTCATGAAGGTATCATACTTTTGCACTCTGCATGCGATACTTTTACTGTTGATACACTCTTTATCATCTCTTCATTCATCGCTTTACAGCACATGCTTTTTGTTTTCATTAGCTTTATTATTGCGTTTGCCACATATATTTACTTGAATTTGAGACCCGGTGTTACCACAAAGTCGAACAGATTGGCATGGCAGAACGTTTCGGACAACAAACGCACTGCTTCACTTCATGCACCAAAAACGCTTCTAAACTGGATCCCGTCCTGAGTCAGGCAAAGCCACTCTCATGCACTGACTCTGAGCGACTGGTGTTCAACGAAGACTTGAAAGGCCCTAAAACATTAAAATGAAAGCTATAGAACGAAGCTTTTTACTATACGATCCAAAAATATGTTTCCTACGTCTTCTGATGATGCTATGGCAGTTTTCGACTGAGTGATTGCGGATCAACTTGATCTTTTCATGTTCTGAGAAGACGAGACTCGCCGAAACGTTAGCCACTGGTACTGTCATTGTATTGTTTGTACTGCATTACAACATTATATTATTGCACTGCATCACTGATTTCCAATAAATAGTGTTATGAACACCTCGGAACTGCTTGGCAGAAAACTAGAAAGTTTTCAATCTTCTAGATTATTGTTCCTAAGTGCAGGCTTTTTGTGCGCTGGTTTTTTGGCGAAAGTCAGTAATGTTGTGATTAATAACAACGGCATCATTTGCATGATCAGTCTTCTCGCCGATCGTCAAGTGACTTTAACAAGTAGGACAGCCTCCATCTGTCTTTTTCGCATGCGAGAGTAGAGCATTGGTTTCTAGTAGCTCTAGAAACTCACTGAGTATCCCATACTTTTCGTGAGTTTTTGTGAAGTACATTGATCGGTTGTCTCCCTGTTATGTTGGCACCTCGAGAAATGAAATCGCCAACGGCCCCTATGCATCTGCTGTTGTGGAAAAGCGAATGAACAACTGGGGAATGCAGAACTTAACAGAGTTGATAGAAGAGGCTTTGTTCTTTTGCTCAAAGCAAATGCACTTACTTATTAGTAATATTTCTATCAAAGAGAAGTCCAAGTTAAACCTAAGCAACCAATAGTTCATTTGGAAGATTAACATCTATGGTGCGGAAGCGACTGGTATATTGTCAACAAACGTGAATGATTCCTAGTCGTTTTAAGGCCTAAAAGGTGACAGCGAAGGAGAAATAGTGAGAACAAAGCTTTATGGATCCGAATAAGCTGCGAATATCTTTTGTATTGTAACAAGCGCAAACCTTAATAAAAGGGATCCATAGATTCCAGCGTGTATGTCTGAACTGCTAGAACTTACTACACCTAAGATATGTTTGTTCACTACTGGGATGCGTGACTGGTTTTAAACGCCTAGGCATCGAAATCAGTGCACTGAGTTGGGTTAATGGGTTTTAGGGAGTTGAAACGATTGCAGTCATCCAGGCGTTGGTCAAAAATATACGGAAGCCTTAGTGGTCGATGTGAAAACGATGAGAATGGCGTTGTCGTTGAGAACAACTTGAATCTGCAGCTTGTTTTTTCTAACGATCAGCTTGTAATTGATTCTTATATGCGTGGACGAAGATTCTGTAAAGATTTTATTCTCTGGAATGTCTACATCCCTTTCTGTAAACACAATGTGGGCCAACTATACCGGAAACACGATACGCCTGAATAGTTTTTTTCCCAACTACGACTCGATTCCGTTTCCATGACCGAATATAATACTACTTTCTTCATAAATAAAATACTTGCACTCTCGTCAATGCGACTATGATTTCCATTGTATCAGCTAGTGTAATTCACTCCTTTCCAGAGAAATATTGACAATTACACGCTTTTGAAACGGCTGAATTATTGACGATTGTCGAGCGCTTAAAGTTCCCATAAGTCTTTTGAAGAATAAAACCGGTTCTTTCAATTTATTCAGAGCGGTGATACTGTAAAATTCAGTTACAATGGCAAAGTTTATGAGACCTGCCAAGAAGCACATTGCTCCGATGTGCATTCTAATGACAGTAACAAGTGACGAGAGGGCGATTTTTGTTAGGGGTATTTTTTAAACATTGAAATTTGACTACATTGAATAGGATTACTGTGACAAATTCTTTTATGTGTTTGCACTGGAGCTTTCCATGTGAATTTACATTTTAGATGCCATTCTCTCAACTATGTACTTTGTGCAGACGGCATACTTTGCATTCACAAAAGGTGATATTTTTGTACAAGTGAATGATTGTTTTCATCTCAACGGCAGATAGAGTAGTGGTATTGGTAATGTTCATGATAAGGGCGGTGTTTTTTGACCCGCACCGAGCTCACTAAGGCTCTTAGCCTTTATGGATCGGTGAGTTGGAACCCAACGTATCTGGGAACACTTAATTCCCTGTAATTCAGATGAGAATGCAACGGTTTGTTCATGCCTACACAGCAATAAATCGTTTCTCAAGCAGCATTCAAGGTATTTATGAAGAAGACAAACCTTTCCAGGAAGTGACCAATCCCGCAGAAGAAAACTTTGAAATATGTAAATCTTACAGATATCTTGTTTAGCTGACGCGAGGTTGGTGGTAATAATAGTAGTCGCAACAGTTACAGTAGTAACAGCTTGATGGCTGACGTTTCTGCAACTTCGCCTTCTTCAGAACCTCAGGCGTAGGTTGTTTTAGACATCTGAACGAATTGGTAGTTTATAGTGATGCACTCATCCCTCCGATTCTCTATTGCTTTCTTGTCGTTTGTTCAGAACTCTTCAAAAGTCTTACCTCGTTGATGTAGTTCAAACACTTTCGTGAGTGATGGGTGCGAAGAACGAAGAAAGAGCACGTAGTGTAGCGATCCACGGAGTAGATGTAAAGAATGGTTATATTTTGTCTCACCAAAAAGTGCCGTTGACGGCAGAAATCAGTCAAAGGTTTTGGGATCGCAGATTGGAGAGTTCGCTCCGGGGTTGTTATATTGCCACCAGAATTATTTGAAAGGGGTAAGCCGCAATCCATTTTCTACATCAGATTTACATTCAAACATCTCTGCAATGTAGACCACTTTACATTGAAACATTTTTGCAAAGCTTGACTAACTAGAGTACACGGATTGAATGTCATTAGGTGCTTTATTCTGTTATCCTATGATAGGTAGGCTACCAGACTCCATGAAAAGCAGTGTTATGTTCTTTTCAAATGAAATTTGTATGGTTGCATAGAAGAATCTTCAACCTATCTAGTAGCTTTTCATGATTGATACTCGTTTCCGTCAGCTTTCCAATAAAACAACACAAAAAAAATGCTCAGACTCTATGAATTTGTCTTTGGGTATTCAAAATAACAGTGCAGATTGCAATTTTCAAGCATCAACATGAAAAATCACTTAAGTGTTGCATCTCCGTAGCTGAGCCCTGTTATTTCCAAGCGTAATACCAGGTCCTTTATAAACCAGATAGATCGTTGAGTTATTAAGGTTTAATTTAGTGGATGATTGCTAAGATTCCGAAGGCAAAGCTTTGACCAGCGAGAAATGTTTCAGTGAGAAACATAATTTTGTTCCTGCTCTTCCAGCGCAGTAAGATGTTTTTTGGAGACGAGATATACCATTCAAATTCTTTTGATTTGTGCTGTCGAAAATCTATCTGGACATTGAAACAGACCAAGAAATACGCTTGTAGAATGGGTCAAAACGGCGATCAGATAGCGGAAAGTACCGACCTTGCTCAACAATGAATTAATGCGGGCAATCGACTGAAATCATTGCCGCTTTGAAGAAAAGCTAGTCAAAACTCTAATCTCAGCGAAGTTTTCGTTAACTTCGTGTAAATTCATGGATTCTGCAAGCAAATTCGTATTTTGTCAAAGAAACTGCATGTTGTATTTATTACAGTTTGTGAGTGTGAAAAATCTCATGAAGTTTTCAATGTACAACAAATCTCACCTTAACTACATGGAGCCCATATTGCCTTCAGAAACATGTACTCCATTTTCCACTTAAAGTCTCGGGATTATGGTATCGCTTGACCAACAATGCTTGCGTCCTTAAAGCGTGAACCTCTTCTTAAGAACTTTCACCATTGTCACCAATAAAAATGCGCTTCGTCTCAACAGCTAGCAGCATTGCATTGTCTGTGTTTTCAACCTGACTTTGTACCACATCAAAATAGTAACTAGACAATTGTAGTCTACTTTCATAGTCACCACGAATTTTCAAATTTTAACGTTCATCTCTGACACATTTTTTATTTTTTCAAACAAGAAGTTTTTTTCGCTATTGTGATATTTATACTCATTGATTTGCGTTGGTGTGTGTGAGTGCTTACTACTGCTGATTACCATAGACGTGCAACAGTTTTCATCTCTTCGTTTTACCTAAATGAATAGAGTTGCTGAATAGTTTCTTCTGTTTAGCCGTTCCGAGGTGTTATTGATGTTATTTATTGAAAATTAGCGAAGCATACAACAATACAGTCAGTAATGCAGCTTGAATACACAATATTCGAGGTGGCTAACGTTTCGGCGGGTCGCCTTCGTCAGAGCCTGGAAAGATCACATTGATCCACAATCCACTAAGCCAAAAACCTCCATAACCCTAGCAGAAAACGTTAGAGATGTGTTTTGGATCGCATAGTAAAAGCTTCATTCTAAAACACTCACCGCTTTTTGATATTTGGGTCTATCAATTATTAATTGAAGACCAGCCGCTTAAGGTCAGTGCATCAGTGGGCTGTGCCTAACTCGGGCCGGAAAAATCAGCCTGAGGTATGGTTCGAGGTCATGCGTGATTACGAGGCACTCCTCTTTTCGGTTCATTTTCGGGCCTTTGTTATGTATCCAAAAGGCTTCTAATGTTTTACGCGCAGATGTTCTTAATTCCTGTGCGAGGATCGTGAATCTGACGACGAACATTACTCCTGCATGTTTTTGGTCCCTATGCGTGCCTAGTGGAGTTTTTGAATCACAGTTGCGTAACCCAGCTAGGTGCTCTTTTACACGGAGGAATGGTGGTCTACCCGTTTCGCCAATGTACTCATCGCCGCATATCTCGCAAGAGATTAGGTAAATTATACCCGATCTCATACAGTCGCCGTTTCTGCAGTTCGGACAAACTTTGCAATTATTCGTTTCGCAGAGGCGGTCATACAATCGGTTGCGGACTAATTGACGCTTTAGTGTTTTTGGGGGTATTTCAACTATTGCTACCGAATTATCCAAACCTGCTCTTTTTAGGCATCGTTTAATAGCTGTACTTATTTCGTTAGAGATAAGAGGCAGGAGGAAAGGCACCTTATTTTCGCCAGACTTATCGTTTGGGAGCATAGAATTTCCTCTAAATCTAACCTGAGAAGCTCCTACCGTATCGTAGCCATTACTGATGGCTATTTTTCGCGCCAAGCTTAAGGATTCTACCTTGTGTTCTTTCCCTGTGCACACATTTGACGCTGTTCGGAACATATTCTTAAGTAGTAGTATAATTACTTATTAAAACTCATAAGTTGGTATGCACTGATGTTCTTTTGTCTACTAATCCATCAAATTTCAAAGGTAGACCCATCATCAGCTGCGTAGGCGGACCAACGGACAGGATAATGTGGTTTTTAAACCTAATACTAGTCCAATTACTAAAGCACATTCCAGCCCATCTCACAAACACCCAAATGTTCCTAGACCATTTACGTAACGCGTCTCCAAACAACGCGTACGTGATGGAATCTTTCGACGTAACCGCCCTTTATACAAACGTGTCGAATGATTCCCCAATGCAAGCCATATACGAGCTTTTAACATAGCACGAAAGGACCACAAACATGTATGGCTTCTCCATTGGGAAGGTTATGGCTCTCTTAAAAGAGTGCCTAAACTGTTCAATCTTCAGATGGTCCGGGAACTATTTTGCTCAAATCAGAGGGCTGGCAATGGGACAACGACTAGCGCCAACACTTGCTATAGCCTTTATGTCTAAAGTTGAGAGCCCAATAATCGAACTCCGGCCGGTACTCTACTGTAGATACATAGATGACTGCTTTGTCATCTGCTCAACCCAAGAGGAGATGTACAAATGCTTTGAATTACTAAACAGACAGTCAGAGTACAAAAAGTTCACCCGTGAGAAACCGAAAGCAAATTGGCTCCCTTTTTTGAACGTTCAGGTCAACCTGTCCAAAAACTCCTACAATACAAAATGGTACCGTAAAGCAAGCAACAAAAACATCTTAGTTCACTACCTATCAGCCCATCCTTCACACATAAAACGCGCAATACTTAAGAATATGTTCCGAACAGCGTCAAATGTGTGCACAGGGAAAGAACACAAGGTAGAATCCTTAAGCTTGGCGCGAAAAATAGCCATCAGTAATGGCTACGATACGGTAGGAGCTTCTCAGGTTAGATTTAGAGGAAATTCTATGCTCCCAAACGATAAGTCTGGCGAAAATAAGGTTCCTTTCCTCCTGCCTTTTATCTCTAACGAAATAAGTACAGCTATTAAACGATGCCTAAAATGAGCAGGTTTGGATAATTCGGTAGCAATAGTTGAAATACCCCCAAAAACACTAAAGCGTCAATTAGTCCGCAACCAATTGTATGACCGCCTCTGCGAAACCAATAATTGCAAAGTTTGTCCGAACGGCAGAGACGGCGACTGTATGAGATCGGGTATAATTTACCTAATCTCTTGCGAGATATGCGGCGATGAGTACATTGGCGAAACGGATAGACCACTATTCCTCCGTGTAAAAGAGCACCTAGCTGGGTTACGCAACTGTGATTCAAAAACTCCACTAGGCACGCATAGGGACCAAAAACATGCAGGAGTAATGTTCGTCGTCAGATTCACGATCCTCGCACAGGAATCAAGAACATCTGCGCGTAAAACATTAGAAGCCTTTTGGATACATAACAAAGGCCCGAAAATGAACCGAAAAGAGGAGTGCCTCGTAATCACGCAAGACCTCGAACCATACCTCAGGCTGATTTTTCCGGCCCGAGTTAGGCACAGCCCACTGATGCACTGACCTTAAGCGGCTGGTCTTCAATTAATAATTGATAGACCCAAATATCAAAAAGCAGTGAGTGTTTTGAAATGAAGCTTTTACTATGCGATCCAAAACACATCTCTAACGTTTTCTGCTAGGGTTATGGAGGTTTTTGGCTTAGTGGATTGTGGATCAATGTGATCCTTCCAGGCTCTGACGAAGGCGACCCACCGAAACGTTAGCCACCTCGCATATTGTGTATTCAAGCTGCATTACTGACTGTATTGTTGTATGCTTCGCTAATATTCAATAAATAACATCAATAACACCTCGGAACGGCTAAACAGAAGAAACTATTCATTTATTCAAACTATGCCGAGGTTAATAGATAGTCGGTCTTGGGAATAGAATTGCCCAATTTCGTCTGAATACAGCGAGCAGATCACATTTCCGATTTGTCTTGACCACAGCATTTCCATTACTTTTCGCTGAGAGTTTAGCAGTACCACTGTTTATTCAATTCCAAGTGCTGAAGAATAGTGTGTAGAGAATTGCCCCATGATTTCTTTAGCGCTATTGTTTTCAACAGTTTCCACCTCAAATGAGGTTACTGTCAAAAATCTAAGGTATGTTGAAGATTGTTCTAGTTACACTTGAATACGGCCGTATCGCCATCGCTCACCATCTAAATGAAATGGGCTACCGTAAAGTGATGTCTCGATGAACACCTAAAGCATTGACCAACCACGATCACGATGCACGCGTCACCATCTGCGAAAGACATCTGTTAACGCACAGGCGGGACTTTCTCAACCTGTTAATCACTGAAGAAGACTTCTGAGTATACTAAGAAAACAGGATGCTTCACGTCTATTGGCTACCTAGTGGCAAAGATCCGCCAGCTTAAGTAAAGTTCAAATTTTAGGTTCGGAAGGTCATATTTCGGTTTTCTGAGATTGGCACAGCATACTCCTTGGGAACTGCTCAACAACAAGCTTGAAATCAATGGTGACGTCTATGGGGAACAACTGTAGAATTTGGCTGTGGCACTACGGGAGAAACGTCTGGAACGGCTCAGTGTCGCCCTTTTGCAGAATAATGCTTGTGCTCACATTGTGAAATCGATTCGCCATATCTTGAAGATACCGAAATGAAGCACGGTGCTACGTCACCTATATTGCTCTATGGAAGTGCTATCTCTTTCGTGCTTCAAAAAGCATCTGCGCGAAAACATTTTAAAGACTACGACGAGCTCAAAATTGATCTCACTCACTTCTTTTATCTCCAGTCTCGTTCCCTCTGGTAAGATGGCATCCATTTTCGCCCAGCGTATGGTTGCACATTATTCATCATAGTAGTGATAATATTTCCATAGCATCGACTGATTTTTAACCTCCCATTAAAGATTCAATATAATTGTTAAGAATGTTCAAAGCCATACCGAGGTTGCTACGCCCGAGCCATACACACGTGTTTCGGGGGTCGCGCCCCCTTGTCAGTGGCCCACGCCTTACATTAAGCCCAGCTTTGAGGCAAGGACGGAGGCGCATGTGGTGACAGCACAGTGTACAACAACACTGGGCCATCAGCTCTTTTAGTCGATGGATCGCGGCTGGTAGTATGGCTCTGGCGTGAAAACCTCGGTAAGACTCCAAACATTCTTAAGCATTAAATTTAATGTTTATTGCGATATTAAAAAACAGTCGATACTATGAATCTGTTATGCTCTACCAGCAGCGAACCATGGACTGAAAAATGGTGATGGCACAGTGTCATTGTGCACTTTGCTGTCACCACATGTGCCTCCCTCCTTGCTTCAAAGCAGGGCTTAATGTGGGGCGTGGGCCGCTGAGGAGGGGGCGAGACCCCAAATTACGCGTGCATGTCTATGGCACAAAAACCTCGGCAAGGCTTTAAACATTTTTAACAATTATGGTGATAATATTGTTGCTTGATTAACTACTTCGTATAAATAACTTTGCATCGACAAAACTGTCGAAATGTGAAAGAAAACGTGTGACAACCCAATAAAATTTATATCAAATTTTGAATAAATTCAAAATGGTGCCGCATCGCAAGAACAAGGTAGTTATATGAGATAAGTCATGGAGCGAGTAAAGCCGTTGTGGCGAGCCCTCGGTACGAGCGAGGTGCTAGCTGGAAATGACATATATGGAGCATTCCATCCAAAATAGCTTCCTCTAATCGGCAGTTATTGTAGACAGGGAATCTATGAAGATTAAATTGGTCATTATATAACGTTAATCTTAAAGAAGACCATATGGATCCAGTAATGAGCCAAATTTTACTTATAAACCTGAGCACGTTTATGGGCGATGTAGGATTGTTTTTTTGTTACCAGAAAGAAAGTCACGGCCTCTGTATCAATCGATTACCATGCGCGAGGCACCCTTGTTTACTACGCCAGGAGTGCCCTCTTTATAATAAGCGTATCTGACTAGACGTTTTATGAAGGCATGATTATTCACTCTGTATCGACTTGAAGACTTTGGTACACCACTGTGGTATTAAAGTAACGTTGCCTGACAAATGTTATCAACTAAGACCATTTATGAACATCAGTAGGTGGGAAATAGGATATACCTAATAAATCGAAACATCATCACCGAAAAAATTTGCTCAAATTGATGGCTGTCTTTCAACTAAACTAGGAAGTGACAACTTAGTCCCTTCATGCCACTTCACTGATAAAAGACGAAAAATGCTTAGGTTTGCACGAAAATATTCCACAGTGTGTGGATTTTCAAATTAAAATACGCCCGTCGAAATGCATTGCACGTTTTAACAAACACCGGTGCAGCGAGAATACTAGTTACATTGTAGTGTATTGCTCAGCCACAGCATGTAAGATTTTGTTTTTTTGCAGATGGATATGCGACGGACGTTTGGACAGCTTAGATCATGCGGATGAAGACTCCTCTATTTACGTGGAACGGCCCGGACATGGTCCGTTGGTTTGTAAGAAAATCTGTAAGGGATCAAGCACATCCTTGTGGGTTCACGGTATCGGGTGAGTTAGTATGTACTGATTGGTCTGCCATATCAAAAGGGTTAGTACTCGGAATGGGTGTGCCGCATTGAAAGTATTATTACGTCCTAAGAAGCTCCATCATAATCTTCTGAGTTTTTGTATATAGAGTTAGGGACTTCTTTAGGAAGTCGCCCTATACTTTTGTGTTTACAGACACTTGCCGTTGGTTACTGACGATGATGATCACTGCATATCCCGACGTAGTCTCACTACTTCTAACTCTCATCATCTGCATTCTCTGCTGTGGATCAATCATCATCTTCTTTACACAGACAAAATATGATCTAACAAAGTGAGAAAACAGATTTCTGCACGCGCAATACAGTAGGGTGTCGCCCTTCTATAGTTAGGCTTGCGCTTTATTCTTGGATGACCTTCGGTTTGTGCTTAATTCTCGAATGGCTTGCGTGCTTGACTTTTTTTGCTAGACTTTTAGTGAACGTACGATAGCTTAGATGTCGGCGATTGTGATACTTGGGTTCTGTTCTTATGAGTTTTGTTGTGGAGCGCTATAAGAGCAAGAACACGATAAAAAAGTGCGACTTTTTCCCAAGACAAACAAGAAAACCCCATGAAATAGCGACAGTCGCGCGCAGTTACCAACTGCCGTTCCCAGTGGGCTAATACTAGGTCTTCTCGTAAGTTTTGTCACTAGAGCAATAGACACCAGTTCACTAACCGCAAGTGTTTCAAATTTCTTTACAACTCATTTATTCGAAGTATGCGCCATCAGCCTGTATAGATTTCTGCCATCTCCCAGATAAGAAATCAATACCGCGCTCATAGAACTCGCCATCCTAACTTCAAATAAGGTTGTTAATAATCTTCGACGCAAATTATTAATGTCTCAAAACTTTTTATTGCTCGGAAAGTGCTTCATTAAACAGAAAAGGTAATAATCACACGACGACAAGTGAGGACTGTACGGCGGATGATGCAGCAACTCTTAACCCAGTTTGGTCAGCTTTCGCCTTGTCAGTTTGGCGACGTGTAGAGTTGCGTTGTCTTGAAGCAGGATGAGACTGTAGCGACGCCGACGTGACGGAGCCCGATTGCATCGGTCCAGGTGCTGGGTTTGGTCCAGCTGTTTGTTGCTTAAGAGATGGCCAAAATTGCTCAGGCTGGCGGCACATACTCTGAATAGTGTTGTTGAGCAATTTTTTCTTCAGGTTATTAATTTTGATCTCTACCGCTCTATTACCGAAAATTATGAGATGACCTAATAACATAAGTCGGTTTGCGAAAGTAGTTTATTGATCTGGCACTACGCCGTCCTTTACATATATCAAAATCAGCTTGATGGGAATAATGTTTATTCTGTCGATGCATTTGTTGGGGTTTGGATTGGTGGCAGTGATTTCGGCTAGTTTCTTTCAAGTGAGATTCATCAACATGGTTTACGCCTCGCTAGCGTTATTGCTGTTCATGATCTACCTCCGCCACCGATGTACAGGTAGGGCTTCAGTAGTTACTTTTCCAAAGAGGCATTCTGTGTAACGCTGTTGTACTGCACTCATTTTATCAGTGGATTATATTTTTATTTAAACTGCTCGTGGTAGCTGACTGTTCAGCTATACATGCTATCCGGAAGCAGTGTGCTAGTTCGCTTCCGTCCCTACCCCTCTTGCGATTCAGCCAATGAACGCCTTAGTTCGACTACCTAGAAATTTGCGAGAGTTGTCTGGATCAACATTCTAAGACATTCATAATTGGCACGAGATCCTCAAACAGCAGCCGAAACAACATGGGAAATGCTCGAAGACCTTCATGGAGGAAAAATACGAGGAAACGAATCGATTGCAAAAAATGTCGGAATTCGCGCAGTAAAATGTGGTGACGAGTCATTCAAAAAAAGATAAGTAATAGCTCAAATGACACTTTTGAAAAATTACTATGCGGGTCCAAGCACTTCTAGCACCTCCATTCGTTTACTCTCATTTTTTCCGCAAGGTCTTTGAACACCTCGCGCGTCGTTTTGGCTGCTGTTTGATGGATTTTAATCTTCTTTGTGAATGGCACTGAATGGTGGTCGAGAAGATTCTTTTTGCAATCCTGGGGGTAGTCGAGCTGAAGCGCTCGCTAGTCGATTGTAAAAGAGTGTCGAGGAAGACGATTGGACCAGCACTTTGCTCATCACTTTGCTTCCTTTGCACTTCATTACCAACACTGCTCTACCTCGCGCCCTGATAATTTTAGTATTTAGATTTACTGTAAGTGGAATGAAGAATAACAAATGATTTATTTAGCTTTGAAATATTGTTTATCTAATGAGAAAATATTACTGTGAACAGCGCATTATACAACTGCAATATACAGTTATTGTTACTTATCACAGATGTTAATGGGTGGCCACAAGTACGAAATTTTACCGGAAGACTACATTTTTCCTCCGATCCAAATCTTCGTGGATGCTGGCAACATTTTCTGGATGCTGCTGTCGTCATCCAGCCTCTAATGTGTTCGTGTCTAATCGCTAGATTGTAATCCGTCTTTTATTTTTCTCGAAAAACTGAGGTAACTATATATCAAATTTTTTGAGTGTTTAACTTGTTCTCTGTCCAAAAACTTATTTCCGGCATTAGGAAACTGAAAAAATTTTGCAATTAAACCTCATATTGCTTACAAAATGAATATGTTAAGTCGGTGTAGCACTTGCAGTAGCATACTATCTCTTGAAAATTTCCTAGTGAACACTGACTAGTCTAATACTGTTCTTAATGCACTGCTTTTTAAGCACTGTTATGAAGTCGATTACATATTCACATGCTGAGTGTTATGCAAAACTCTCAACGGTACTATTCGGTAAGGAGGTGGTAAATAAAGTACCGGTCTCATTTTGTGGAGAGGAGCTTATCATAGGAGCGTTAGTAATCATTCGAAAGCAGAGACGTTACGCTACAGCACGTCGCCGGTCTTTCCAAAAACCTTTTTTCGCGTTGCTACAGCAGGATATTTTTTGCGTTGCAGAATCCCATATTTCTCGTCAGACAGAGTTCTTTCTTTGAGCTGTTAGTAATCATTCGATAGCGTAATCGTTTCTGCCTGCAATGCTGTGCTTATATCCTGAAAAGAGCGTTTCTCTGCAAGGAGCAGGAAAAATTAGTTGCATTCCCATCTGCGATCAAGGGGGTCTTTGTTCACTTCACGTGTCTGCGTGTAAGGCGGCGACGTCAACTACTGACGCAATACTTCTCTACGCGTTCATATTCCCGAGAAAGTCATCGAATATGGTTACCTTGGCAGGACGCCGGAAGTTGCCAAAGACCTCCTCGATTATTTTTAGATGGGATCTCAATATCTTTTAGTTTATGATTATTTTTATTCATTTTATTAAAATAAAATCTTCTGCGTTACAGAGAAACGTTCTTTTCAGCATAAAAGCAGGCGTTGGACTCAGAAACAATTACTTTGTCGAGTGAATACTAATTGCCAGAAGAAAGAGCTCCGCCCGCGTAACGCGAGAAATTTTTTTCTCTAGCAGCGCCGAAAAAAGACTTCTTCGAAAACCGTCGACGTGGAACCACGGCCTGAAGACTCAGCTTTTAACTGGTTACTAACACTTCTAGATAAGTTCCAGTTCGGCAAATTAGGTCGAATTTTCATTTGTCCCTTCTAATCGAATAGAACCATTTCGACTGCTAAGTAGAAGTTGAATCCAAGTTTTTACCCATATAAAGGGCGCGTGCTACCACTGCAGTGTAGAGCCCACCGCTCTGCTACCACTCTATCTTCAGTATAATGCATCGAACGAAGTTGTCGGTATTTAACCGTTAAAGGGTTGTGGTCTAGTAAGCACATTTCTGAATCTTATTTAGATATTTGGAGGGTCCGCATTCACGAACTGTGCCGACACCAGCACATGAAAATGTATTAGTTTAGCTGTTCTTGCTCCGTGGAGTTGCGAGCTAAGCCTAGCCACGCCTTTTTAAGGTCGTCACCATATTAGAGGAAGAAAAACTAGTTTCGCAGCTATTTTAATCATCTTGTAGGGACGAAAAATTACTATCATGGCTACTTCAGTTATCTTGTGTCAGACATTAAAGCAGTCTCAGACCCTTGTGATCAGAAGGATATCACCACATTGCGACCAGTAGCTGCCACAACGGTAAATGTTTCTGAAACGGTTTACTCTTAGCTGGATTCTCCGAGTGGAAACGTCGAACTCCTCTCAACTTTGATGACCCTGTTGGGAGATTGAGCTTCCGCTGTAGTTTGCAGTCCGACGTCTTGAAACATTTTTCAACCCCGGTGAGACAGTAAACCATTTAGGAGGATATCGACATCAAACCCAGTTAATCTGTTCGCAGCTATCTGAACCTCTTTAGATAGACGATTAGTTGAAAGCGCTAGAGAAAGCTTTCTCTTTATAATAGTGTATTTTCGGGGCGCCATGGCCCGAGCCCCACGCCCTCTCCCCTCCCCTCCACCTTCTTCCGGCAGTCAACAACAGCGCCCTCTGGAACGCCACAGCAAGACTATTCTTGAGATTGCAAGGGGACTCGCTCAGCCAGTATTTTACGTCTTTCAAGAAGAAGACGAAAAACGAAGTGAATGCTAGATATACTGGGATCCTCACGGTAAATAATACACTTTGATGACGGATTTAAGAAGTGCTAGAAGTATATATTCAAAGTTGAAATCTTGGCAAATTTAGCATTGCATTTAGCATTCGAAAAGACCTTCTCATTGCTCTGCAATAGCGAAAATATGACTACGGTTCAAGCTCGGCTCAAGATTTTTGTTCAACTAGGAGTTGTGAACGGCTTTTCACCAGACCTGCTAGTCATTCCATTCATCTGTCTTGATGATTCTGAAACCAAATTCGATTTCAAAGTTTCAATAGAGCTCTGTAAGAGCGGAAACAATAACGCATCTCATCTTTGAGTTTTGATCGAATATAAAAGTTGCATATGCAACAAATGCGACTGAATAAGTAGAGGAAATTATGTAGTATCAGAGTAACACCAGAAATCCAGAGCTTTTTCAAATTCCAAACGGAAAAAATCAAATTACGGAAATTGTGAGTCATTTGTTATGCGTTGTTCATTCGAACAATCCCGTCCTCAACGGGTTATGCTAGCAGCTGAACCTCCGCTTGGGGTCAAAAGCTTGCATACTGCTCAGGATCACTGAAAACTGTCGATCAAATTTGTAGTTACTAGAAGACAAGCTAATGAAATTTTGTCCTTCCAGTCGAGATAAAAGCGAACTCGAAGAGGATCACAGAAGGGAAAATCGTTTTAAGAGTGTTTTCGCCTCTCGAAAGTTGAAGAGAAAGCAATGCATCGTAATGCTATCATATTTTATTGAGCATCAGCAAGGTTACCTGCTCATTAGACATCTTATATCGATCAATTTAATTTTCTGTGTAGTTGTATTTTTCATCAGATGTTCAAGCATGTTCCTGTCAATGTCTTGGTTTGTACCGTTTCTTTGCTATGGCTACACTTGTTGACGGACGTAGCGTTTTTCCTATGCATTCTTAGTCATATAGATTGATTCTAACCAAGTTGTTGCCCTGTCATAACACGGAAGACTAATTTCCACAATTTCTATAATCAAACATTTTATTGAACATCTGTGGAAGCTTCTATACTGCCTTCTCTCCAATCAGTAGACTCCGCAGTCCGTATATGAGTAGGGAGGAAATAGCGCTTGCTAGTGATGCTCTAGTCAAGTATCTAAATCGTAGTTCTAGAATAGTTCCAAATACTGCTGCATCTCCAAGTCGGTGATTTGCAATTAATAAGATTCTACTTAAGGTTATTGCGCTTTCTCCACCTTTGCACAAATTATTTTACGCCTGACTGTTTCGTACATTGTCCAATTCTATATGGTGTATGCTTTCTTTGTATTGATATCCCTTCTTAAGGTTGCACTAGATTACCAGTTTTCCTTTAAAAATTGAGTCTTTACCTAGCCCTGTGAATCACCTTGGAATGCTTGATTGAAATCTGAGAACGCCCTCTCATTGCAGCACAAATTGTCAAACTCGTATGTCGCCTACAATCTACAGTGTTTTCTTGTTTTATAAATCTCAGTGTTTTTTCTCAGTGCTGCTATACACCCATGGATCTTTGGTTCCCTCGCACAGGATTAATGCGGATTTTTTCAGCAACTATACTTGCGAAACGGTTCGTGGTCAAGCATTTGTCTGTATGGGATGTTATCATCATCACATATTTTTCTTTTGAAATGTCTGCTGGCTATGTTTCATCCAGCATTAATAAGTCGATGATCACAGTTTCATTCATTAATGATTCAACTTTTGATCTATTTCCTTCTTCAAACAGCTGTTTTTTTATCACCCATATACACTTCATTTAGTAAGTAGAACCGTGCGCAATCAGCAGGATTTCTGTTAGATGTTTTGATGTTTCGAATTTGAGTCAATCTGTTGACCCATAGACCTGTTATGCTTTGTGTCGTAGGGCATTATTTTGAATGGTGGAGTAAATAATTCGTGCGGCACATATCTCATTGATATTGGAGAAGTGAATAATGGCGAAAAGTGATTGAGAAGCAACCATCTCATTTTCTTAAGCGGACGCTTGGTGTTATTAGAAGATTTTTTGCGCAGTTCAGGTACAGCTCTATCTTCAGTAATCTCCCACATGGAAATCAACCGCCGAGAAAGTGTCGTGTAACGTGCACTGTCACCGCCTATTTTGAGCCTCTTTCGGCTGAGCAAAGCTTTTTCACTAAATTTTTGAAATTATTCGATAGCTCGATGCATAACAAGTTCAATACAATGCTAGGTTTCTAGGAAAACCTCTTGGTGCGCTGTAACAGTCAGAAAAAATTTGCGTTTCACTTTTAGCTCGCCTTACACGACTGACCTCTGTCCTTGGCTTTTCACTAGACTTTTAGTGCTAATTCGACAGTTCAAATCTTGATGATAATGGAACTGGGTTGGATTTTGCGAGAAATTTTCAGAGCTTTAAAAGAGCTGAAGAAGCGTGCATTTCACACACGAAAGCATTGTAATCGTGCAGTATGACGTAGCAAACCAGGCGTATGTTCTGGGAAACATTCTCATGAGCGTGTTACAGCAATAAAATGAATACTGGCAACGTGAATCCGGCAGCTCACGAATAAACGAACAGAAGGGATACATGATATTTTTGAGTGACAACGATTCGATATTGTTTATATATATATATATATATATATATATATATATATATCCCGCGATGGTTATTGATGTGCAAAGAACCTCAAACGGTTTTCGAACCCCGTATTGCGCTCTATCCGGGGGCGCGTACAAATTAGCTGGTTCGTTTTCGATTTCTCCAAACCTACTTTATTTCAACGAGTGCAAATTCAAATCAATCTGAAAGATAAACGGTGAATCAGTCCCTGATTTATTCTATACGCATATGGATCAAGTTTTGGGAAAGCAGTCGGTATCAAAGACTTTTCTCGCATTTTCACAGTCATTACAACATCTTTAGTGATAGAAACTCGGTACATGTAAAAATGTAGAAATAGTGCGTGGAAAATAGCTGACTCATGTTTGGTGATGATTTTTTGTGTATAAACTTTATTCTCATGAAATGATGGAGTGATATTGGTGTTGCTGCCCCAGTATTCACTCAGCAATCACGCATAGCCCTTTTTCACAAACGCCCTTCTTTTGACTCGCGCATCTGTCGCCATTCTTACATGGTATACCGGACGTATACACTAGTGTTCCATTCTGCAGCTCACTAAATTAGCTCATGAAGCGTGCTATTTTCAATGAAATTCTCCAACAACTCCGATTTTGGGGTTATATACCGTTCTGAGAAATAACTTGCCGACGTCGCAGTAGCGCCACAATACGCACTGTAGCACCCAACGGCTGTCGCGTTTGCATTGATCATCTAAACTCGAACCGAAAGAATGCTGTCTATCAAAGCTATGAACTGAGTGAACTCACATTAGCAAAGCTACGCAAGTCCGAGTTTCCATTGAAGATGTTGCTGGACGGCCACCCTGGCTTTGTAATAATGTGCCATCTCCACATTGAGAAGACGATCGGATTTCGAAGTACCATTTCTGGCAGATCTGGTCCCAAACTAATCTTTGAAAATAACAAACATACACTTTGCAGATTTATCTTTATTTTCTGACTCTTACTGGTTCAAATTCATGGCGTTTGTCACAATTAATATCGGGTTTTCTGGACAGTATTCCACAGTTTTTTTCAGCAAGTGCTTCCAGATTACAATCCCATCTCTATAACGTCTGAGATTTTATTGACATTCTATTCGCTTCGCGTTCTCTCCAATTACCGTTTGGGTGAGGGTGTTATAAACGTTATCTCAAATGCCTTTCAAAGAACAGTTACTCACGTCAGGCTAAGGAGAAGAGATGGGTTTCATAATGAAACAATTTTACACCAAAGGCAATTGAAAGGACGTCATTGAATCTGTTCTTAATAACAAACGAAATGATTGCTGTTATTAGATGGTGTCAAAGAAGGAGACTTCGGAAAGCGCTGCAGAACCAGTGAATTCCACCTAAAAACATTACACTGCCAAACTGACTTGGGACCGCTTGTGTGACTGTTTATGTGAATCAGAAGATTCTGTGATAAGTCCAATTGGCGGAGACGGAAACTAAATGAGTTCACGTACAATGGAGCTGGTTTTTTAAAGAGATAATTGGTGATGATTAATAGGCGAAACGAGCAGAACACTTTGTGTTTGCATTGAAGAAAATCTAGATGAAAGTTGAATGGTTGGTTATATACTCTTTTAGATAGGACAGGAGAGTATGACAGTGGTGGTGGTAATTCTATGATTCAAGCCAAAAACAGCAAAGCATGGAATTCTTGAGTCTTTGGTATAAATTTAAGAAGTACAAAAATGAATTAAAGTAGAGGGTGTTTAAATATCACAAATGATATTTCAACTTGTCTATGGTTTATTTTAAAGTCTGCAAAAGGTTCGTTTTTCATAGTGTGATAACACACGTTGACCTCTTCCACAGTAGTCGAACGGAGAGTATCATGTTAAAGGTGGGGTTACGGACTGATTTTTCTATCAGATTGTCGCTAGATATTGAAATGTTGTTGAGATGGTTGGATATGCGTACAAGCTAAGAAGAAAGTGAAGATGCCAAAACGTTAGCTATTGATTTCGAAGAGATTACTCACACAATTCATATAAAAAAGGACAGTTTTGCTATATAATATCTGTATCTCGTCCAATTTGACGTGTAAAAGAAATACCAGTTTGTTGATATCACTTGAAGATGACAGGCCGTTAGGTTTATATTTGCCCTGCGCAAGACGAGCACGATTGTTATTAATATATGTGAGAACGTCATCTCTCGTATCATCTCTGATAGCAGTTCCTCTACAACCAAATGCTGAAATAGAAAGTAACCAAGCTAATTAATTGTTCTAAAAAACTTTCCTTACAATATCTTTCTCTTGCAAATAAGAATCTTGAAGGAAAATTTATAAATGCTTACGCATTCTATATCCACCATTGCACACAGCCGATTGTAGAAGCTGAAAGGTTCTTATTAAGAATCTACTAAAACATAGAAGGTTATTGATTAGAGTTCAATGCTCACTAAGTGCGCAGCGAGAGCCATCAGTGTCAGCTGAAAAATTCCGCAAGGCGTAGTGTATCCTAAATCGCTTGAATTGGTGATTATGAACGTGAATTTGAAATCAATTTCACGAGCGTTCAGAAAGATATGAAATTAAGATCATACGATTTGTAGTAGACAAGCTAAGTAAGTTTTTTTGCAAAGAATTATTCTATCGTTTTAAGGAAGTCGTGTAATATTGTAGCTTCATACTTAATAATATTCAGTGATATACAAAACCTTTAGCGAAAGTTGAATCTGTGTCTCACCATCACAGAGAATGGGATGGCGTGGTCACTACACTACAGAGGTCGTTAGTCTACTATCACTTTTTCCGCAATATAAGATGCGGATAATGTCAGCAACGAGCCGTTAACTTGTTTGATCTGTTTGACACATATGATATTCAGCCCATTTGGGCTGACAGCTACTCGACATATAAGTACCTAAGCGTGTATTATATATATACATGTATATATACATATATATATATATTAAAGGATAAAGGATAAAGCTCTCGGCGTTGATCAATCCCTGAGGGATGCGCCATGCATTCGACTTCAATTTCTAACTTCGTTTGAGGTGATTGAATGCACATCTGGCCTTTACAATGACTCGCAGTAGCCTCCCGCTGAACCGAGTCAGTGCTGCTTATCCTCTCAGATAAGTCTGAGACCTGTCTGGTACCAATTTACCGACCCCGGAGGGATGGATGGCTTGGTGAGCCATGAGCGCGAGATTGAACCAGTGACTTCGTGTGCGACGCAGGGCACCTCTAACCCCTGTGCCACATGCGCTCATATATATATGTATATATACTCAATAATGTCGAGTGCTGTGCAAAAACATTTGCGTCAGCCAGGATTCTAACCCAGATCTCACTCTTTCCGGGAGCGTATGATAACCGTTGCACCACCGAAGCTCGTTTTTGCCCACTACTCTTTTACGCTATAACAGTTGTCTACCAACAGTCAACCCTCGGCGGTCTGAGTGGGCAGCCGCTATCGGCACTGAACCCAGATGAAAACCATTAGAACAGTTTTCGCCAGTAATGTAATTTATCTCTTACAATCAAAATTCATTTTTATTCAACCGCCTCTTGCGGTGATATGATGTTACAATATACCCAATTACGTAGAGTGGTGTACGAAAGCTTCTGCGTCAGGTGGAATTTTTCTGGTGATCAGTTTTTGTACACCACTCTACATCATTGGGTATCTCTTACAATGTCAAGGCGAAATAGTGGTTTTATGAGGGTCAAAAATCGCAGCTCACCCATTTTTCTCGTGAAGACTCGTATTTCTTGGAAGCGAAGTCAATTAAGCAAAGAATAATTTGCAAAAAAAGTCTCTTTATTTTGTTTTAGTTAGCCAAAATGTTATCAGCATAAACAATAAACGCAAATGACCTGAAGCTCAACATGAGACAGCGATTTTTAATATATCGTTCTCACTTTTCTGAATGTAAACAGGGTTTCGCAAGGAAAAGAATTGTTGTTGTTGTGATTCTGAAGACAAAAAATATCAAAAAATCAATTTTGTATTAACCTCAGCACCTGAATCAATTACGTAAATATTAAAACTCAGCTGTTTTATCTGACGCGAGGTTCGTAGTTTCGGCGACGTTGTTATAACAAGAAACGTTGTTAGAACAATGTCGTCACAACTACGAACCTCGCGCCAGATAAAACGGCTGAGTTTCCATACAAAAATATCTTTGATGCTTAGCCACTTAGACGAAGCGATTCCTTATCTATCAAATAGTTGGGAGAGCCATTGTAAACTACTTAATTTTCACGCTGAACCACAGATAGACGATTTACATAGGGTCTTGAGTGCGTTTCCCGTAATCTACTCTACATTTTCATCTTCTAATTCACGTTTTCGAAAAATAGATCTTCAAGATAATAACAGAAATGACACAATATCGCTGTAATGGCCTAGAAATTTTGAGACCTTATTAACGTCACACATACTCGCCTTCAAATCCCTCAATTGGAAAATATGTGTGACTAATTAATCAATTTTTGCAAGCACAAGTGTGCAATTATAAAAACAATAGAATAGAGCACTAGAATAAGAAATATCTCTCTGATAATGTAATAAGGTTGATGCGAATCTGATGATTTTTCGGTCAGAGTGCCATAGCACGTGTTTGCTAGCTCGATACCGCACTGGGCTACCCATGATTCCACTTCTCTAGACTCAAAAAGTTGTTATTGAACTTCTCTGGTCAAAGCCTTCCTACAAATGAAATGATATGGTGCTGCTCACTTTGTACTGTGACAGGGAAGGAACTCTTTCGGCAAGTGTGGGAAAATATATAGATGTATAAAATTCGTTCGGCTAACGTTCCTAATTCTACTTATAAACTAGTAGCCGATGCTTCGAGTCGACTGTTCACAGTAGTTTGTCCTCGCAGTGGTTTTCGTCTTAGTCGTCAATCGAGTCGATTCCTTTTCTGAAGGGCACCACTTGAAAAGAAAACCTCACTCAGCCATGTCCTTATTTACAAGATCGGATATTCCAGTTACCTGTTGATAGTTATTTGTTTTACTATCCCAAGAAATGTATCTTGGACATGAGGACATCAGCGATAAAGTTTTCATTCGAGTGGTATTCCACTAGGAAAGAATCGACTCTAACGAAAGGATGACAAAGACTGTAGCGAGGATGGGAGACTGTGAGCACTGATTTAACTCATCGGCTCCGGAGAAGACGAAAACGTCAGAACGATAGTCTAATGAATCTTGTGAATTTGACATTCTCTTTTGTCGTAAAGAGCTAACCAATACCTGGTCCTGGCAGGATAGAACCTGAACAGCTGAAGCATTCTGTCAGATCTCATCAACGCATTGCTCTGAAGGTCTACATCACATGTCAGAATGTAAGGCTCCCATTAAATGGAAAACCAGCAAAGTCGTGCTGCTATTGAAAAGAAAAGAGATTTCAATGCATGAGCAGCTATCGCCCAACCTGCCTGTTCACTGCCGTATACAAACTCTTCACTTGAATCATAATGAATAGGGTTGACAAAATACTGGGCGAAAAGCAGCCACGAAGAAACAGGATTCGAGAGAGTACTTGTACAGTATACCACGTCCACTTAAGAATCATTAAAGTTTTGTGAGAGTACAAAAGACCGACAGAGAATGCAATGGAACGGCCTGAAAATTAAAGTTGGATAATCACATTCGTTCTATGAAATTAGGAATAACATAAGCGAATCAAAACAAAAGCTGATTGACTCTGATTGGACCTGTGGAGGAATTTCTTTGCGACTAAATTCCAGGAAAAGTAATGGTGAATAGATGTCAATAAATGATATCTGTTCAGTTATTTTTTGGCCCTCTTCATTTAGACGGCACGGGATGAATAAACTACCTCTTCTGCTAAGAAAGCTAGGAAAAAACTCTTCATAAGAATGTTAATGTCCACTCAAAAGCTTGAATCTTTAGCTGCTGCACAATATTGGCATTCTTGGAAGAGATTTTCTATAACGTTGCAAAATCCAAGATAAACTCATATTTTACATCGGCTGCGCCTTTTCACTAGATGCTTTGATGGAAGCAAAACACATGAACGTGGACATTCTTTTAGTATTGTGTCATTTGTTTTATCTGAAGTTTCTTTCGAAATGGAGAAAAAATTTCTAAGTGAATAACAGAAATCGTGCTTTACATATGATCCATCGAAGAGCTCTTGATCGACGGCCGTATTGAGACCGCGGCACTCCCATGTACCTGCCTCCACCCCCCTCCCGTAGATTAACCGAAAAACAAGTGTTCCTGTGCGTGAATCAAATTTCTTTTCCCTACTACACTGCAGTGACGGTCATTCCAAAAATTAAGCACATCGTTTAAATTATCGAAACTTACGCTATCGAAAAGTTATTAATAATATCTCAATGAAGAACTCTACATTGCAAGAAAGCACTTGTGTGAAATACAGAAGTTCTCACTCTGCTTAAGCATTATAAAAAGACAGTTTTTAGAAAACGGTTACATGCCACACTAGTCAGGGATTTAAGCTTTCGATTGATTAGTGAAGGTGTAATGGAAGATCTTTGTCCACCGAGAAAGACCGCTTTTCTATCCCAAACCGTCTACCGGAAAAGAACCGTTTTTTGTTTTTTTCTTTTATTTGAAATCTCAAATAACCTAAACTTGCCTATTTTGACTAGCTCGATGTCGTTCAACAAGAACGCGTGTTACCACTACACCTCCGTAGTTACAACTCTGTTACTATTGTTTTATCGATAATATCTTTTATGATCTCGGAGCCCTTTTCAGGCACTTGAGAGTTGTGAAACATCAAACAGAAAGGCAACCTCATGGTAACAGCCGTTTTGCCAGAACTGATTACTGATTACCAAATTAATAGTGAAGGCAATGCTCCAGCTAGTCATGCTGCAGCTGTCGCATTTTCACTTTGTCACTTTACTTGACCAGTCATCACAGCTCTTTTTTCACTATGCGGATCCCAGTACTTCTAGTATTCAAATGGTTTTTTTCGTCTTGTTCTTGAACGACGTAGAATACTGCTCAAGCGAGTCTCCTTGCAATCTTGAGGATAGCCTTGCTGCGGCGTTCCATAGGGCGTTGTTGTTGTCTGCCGGAAAGAAGTGGGAGGGAGGGAGGCGTGGGGCTCGCCTCCACTCGCGCCGTAAGCAACAACACAACCACTCTGCCACGGCACCCCCCTTGTAACTGCTTGATCACTTATATATTGTGTGCGCTAACTAGTTGGCCAAGTTTCTTTCCCAAAATATCCTTTTTTCTCTCTTTCCTCGGTGTTAACTGAACAATAGAACAACTGCTTCGGAAAACTAATTCATCGTACCTTTTTACCAAGCTCCATGAAAAACTACAGTAAAATGTAGATATCGTTTCCCCAATTGCATTCCTTCTCGTGGTCTATCGGAATGTAATCCCCGCCCTCTCAAAAAAATAATTCAGAATTACATCCATCTGAAGTTGAGTGATGAGTGTTCTGCAAAGCGGCAGCGACATTAGCCATTATTGGTTGCATGCTAGCGTATCTCCGTAATTATGGGGTCTTGAAATTTCATGACTGATGATGTACTGGTCAGATTTATTGGCAATTCTGTGGCAACCTGTTGCAAGGTTACGCTGAAAATCTCTGTATAATTTGGTTTCCTAAACATTTCTCCTTTTAGTGATGGATAAAGATGCGAGAACTCACAACCTTGTGTGCATACGATAACATGCCCATTGGTCGCTGCTGTGAAATCAGTGTAGAGACCTCCCGTTATACTGGTCAGCGAGATCAGCGAGATTACCATTGACTACTCAGCTAGCATGTGTGTAATTGACATTGTTGCACAAAGAAACTTTAACGTTTTATTGGTTTGCTTTTACATTTATTGAACAAAACTTAAGTTTACTATATGGAAAAGTTTTCAACAGAGCCCATCATTTAAATTTTGCTCTGACATCCTCCGTCTCATTTCAAGTTTTTTTTCTTTGCTCTAAAGAGCCAGTAGGTCAGTAACAGTACCGCTACAATTATACAGACAATGGCTATCGCCACATAAATGAGTATGTAATCTGGAAGCTTTGTAAATTGTAGTTATTTTCATCAAAAATCTGTTTGTTGATGAACATCACTTCACACGCCAATCTTTAAGCAGAAGTCTAGGATTCCCCAAAATATGCAAAAACGCTTTTGATACCAGTAAGGCGTGTTCTTTGGATATTGGTCGAGCTTCAGAAATGGGCGTTGATTAGGAGGTCATCGACTTTTTCGTCAAATCAAACTCATGTGGTAGATGTCGTGTGCGCTAAGGGTTAAGCGCGGACGAACAGCGATCTAGTAATGAACTATTTTTCATGTTACAATCCTATTATCAATTCGATTGTCATATGTCTGAGGAAACTAATTATTGAATAATATAATCACCATCAAGATCAGTGATATACAGCTCTTTGTTATGCAAAGATTGGATGCCCTGTTGTAGTCTGTAGATTTTTTACTCCCACAGAAGTCGCCTCAGGGCCGGGTGGGAAGATAATCCGATGGAGCATTACTACGGCTATACGGTGAATGTGGTACCGTGGTCCAGCCGAGTTTATTCGAAATTTGGTGAGTCTACTCTGCAATATGAGGTCGATCGTGACCCTGGATTAGGGCGACAGCGGATCGCTTCGAATGATTACGGCGCATTGCTATAACGACCTATCGGAGCTTTTTTCCCGTGGACGTGTCACTGATTGTCTGCATGTCATCAAGCAGTTCTTAAAACAGTATACCCTACGATTCCCGATGACCGAGAGTTAGTCTTTCAGCCATGGAACTTAGGCTTTGATTGAGCTGGCGGATCTGGCTTCTGAAATCGCGGTCTAGTAATCTGGCATCCCGTTAGCACCTAGCATTCTATTTGCTAGCTAAAACTAATAGAACACTCCAACATGTCACAGCCCTTGCGCAAAAATTCGATCTAATAAAAAAATGATTGGGGCAATAGTGCAGAAGAAATTATGCGACGACCCAATGTTTCGTGCTTAGAGATTTATGTGGACCTCAAAAATTTTTTCAAGCCCCAGGTCCCTGCGTTTTGGAACCCCTCTGTTCTTAGTTCGGTGGATTAAATTGGTTTGCAGGGACCACCAATGTTTCGTGAGATTGACAGCAGTGATGAATGAATATCAATATAAGCTGATGTCATATATAAGAACTGCAGCTGAGTTTGCAATTTGTGTTTTTTTTTTTGACAAGAATGGACACGGAGACGCACAAAATGACAAGGGTGAGCAAAGGCTATGTAGCTCTCTTCGACATTTCCGCTTGTATTAGAGTATTTCTATTATCCGTGATCCTTCGTTTGACCCACTTTTATTTGATGAAATCTCAAAGATGTGTTTTCGTGGTCGTTTTTTGCCAACTTGACTTAGTCTCCATTCTCAATCATCAATCGGAAAAGGTGTGCTGCGGGTAGCTTTGTTTTCTGACAAGAATCCTACTTTAGTAATCATTTTAAGATTCAGTGATTAATTCAAAATATGATACCTTTTGATTCTTCGTCAGCGGAATAGCTGTCGTCCAATTTTACTCGATCTGTTCCTCCACCTAACTGAAAAATGGATCCTCAGATCTAAACAAACATCAGTATACAGAAGCACAGCGACATCATGCTACATGGAAAAAAAGTCATAAGTAGCTCGCTATTTGCCGTCAAAACATAGGTAAGAAGAGAAGTTTGTGTTGGAAAGTGAGAAAGGCAGAGGGGAAGATCTAAGAAGAGAGAGAGATGGAGAGGAAAGAAAGAGAGTATGAATGGCTCTTGACTAGAATCAAAGTAATAGAAACATGCTTCACGTGAAAATTGGTTACTATGACATACCGCTCGCTTTTTTACACATATGATGGCTCATTTAACAGACCTCATACCATGTTTCAGGGTCAATTCTTAGCGATGGATTCTTGACGATGACAATAGTTGTAGATGCGTTAGACATCACACTATTTAATGATCCCAGCTGTAACTCAAGTAGTGCCGAATTGTTTCTGATCACAAGTGCTGCATCTGGAAGTACAGGCATTGATTATGAAGTGGAAGAGCCAGATGGTTTACACATATTTTATTCACTTTTTCATACCAAATAATTGAGTACTCACGTTCCTATTCTACTCGCATCTATTTCTTGTAAATTAGAAAGAAAATCCAATCTCTCAAGTTGCGCGTTGTTCGCCACATGCAACACGCCGATGATTTTTCTAGCTGATTGAAGATGTTGTAATTGATTAGTTTTGCCTATAAAAGGTAATTTGTACAAATGAAATGCAAATCAAGTCACAAATTTTGGAACAATTTCTATTTGAATGGAGCAATCACTATAGGAGTCATAATATAGGATCGAGGAGGCGTGCCGAGTGGTTTCCATCTTCGTCGCAGCTTGGGTGGAGCCGAACTTCACTCACCACGAAAGTCTCCCAGCAATCAACACCGAATGTTCTATGAAAAGCTACAGCCAGGCTATTCTCGAGATTGCAAGGGAACGCGCTAAACCAGTATTTTACGACGTTTACGAAGAAGACGAAAAACGACTGAATGCTAGATGTGTTGAATCCGCAGAAAGAAATAAGCACCGTGAAGACGAATAATAAAGTGTACAAAAATACGGAAACATGGCACATATGAACAACATTGAGAAAGTGCACGTCCCAATCTGAAATGAAGCCACGGTAGAAAATGCAAATCATTAGTTGTCGGAAGTGCAAATGATGCTTCTTTTATGTTAGGCAGAAACAAATGAAAATGCGATCCCTTTCGCTGGACAAGAACTTCTCATAAGAGTGTTATTAGTCATTCAAAGCACTGGATCTCTGGCTGAAGCCACACGTGGCTGTTCTTTCTTTCAAGAAATTATTTTATTATGCGCCAGCAAAAGAAAACATTTGTGCTTCACACGCGCAATTTCTCGCAAAATACAGCTCCTTTCTTAAACCATCAGTAAACATTCGATAGCGCAGTAGTCAGCGATTACAGTGCTATGCTTATTCTGGGAAAACCGCTTCTCTGCAGTGCAGGAGCGAAAACAATATTGACTCACTTTCTCAAGCATGTGCTTTTTGGCTTATCCTAGGAGTGGGACGGGGAGACGAGATGTGCCGAGGTTCCGACACAGCCAATGATTGAAGACCTCGGCAGGTTACATGTGAAAAAATTTTTTATCATTTGATTGGGAAATCTTTCCCTGATTGAATGGAAATTCCAGATTAAACGTTTGGCTCTTAGTCTACGAGATTTTCTCTACAAGATTATGTGCTTTTCGTGCTTCCAGTGAAATAATTGTAAAAGTACGCTACCGATGTAAGACATTTTTTGTCTTGGATTTAACAGCGTTATGAAAGGTATTTTCAGAAAACGGCCAAGTGATGCTCTAGCCAGAGATTCCAGCTTTCGAATGAATACTGGTACTCTTATGGAAAGCTTCAGTTCAATAAAAGTGAGCGTTTTTTTACGTCGTCGTCGTCGATCATGAGCGAACCCAAATCATTTTTACATCTTAATAATTGGCTTTTCTTCCAACCAAATATTGAAAAAGTCAACGCTCTTTTCGAATTGCCATATTTCAAAAAACCTTTCCAAAATTCTATGATGAGATCGCTTCTGATGACAGCACACTCATTGCCAGCGATCGTTGAAGTGATATAGTTGGGTGTTACATGTCCTCCCATACATACGTTCTCTGAAGAAACAACATTATTTTAAAAACGTACAAATTGACCACATATCTTTATCAACACGTTATAATTATATTCTCGCTTGCCTCGTCGGAGCCACAGCCCCACCAGTTACCCATACATCATAGAAAAGGTGAGATGCAAAATGATAAGACCAGGCAAAATGGGATCTTGCCTGAGTTTTCCACAGTCGATGCCACGCGGCTGTCATCAATTATTCATGTGAACAGTGTTTTCCAATCAGGACTAGAAAGTCTTCCAGAATATGCCGAAGTTTGAAATGGTGATTTTGAAACTATTAGACTGAATGGCATTGTCTATGTGAATGATTGATGACAGCCACGTGTCATCAGCTGAGACCCAGGCAAGATTTAATTTTGCCAAGTCTCAGCTTTTCGCGTCTCCCCTTCCCTACTATGTGGAGGTGGTAGGTAGGGAGAGTGGCTCCGACGAGGCGAGCTAGATCGCCGGGATTACGTAAGCCACTGACATAGCAGACTTCGAAAAGGCTAAAGACTTCCTCGAAATAGGTGGCTATGTTTTTTTTTTTGAGGGAAAATGTATAAATGAAGTACAAAGGAAGAACTTGCCACATTCTTCTTTCACAAGTTTCACATTCAACGGGGCAATTCGATGATAAAGATGCTCAATAAAATCCTCATGCATGCAAAGGTTAGTGTTGTTTGTAATTTCTGGAAAAAGAGAAGCATCTATACTCTTGAGGAGCAATTTTATTCCTATTTTTTACGATCTTATATTCACAGTGTGGAAAACTTGAATGTCTGCAAGAGTAAGAGTAGTCGGAGACAGCTTGCCATAATTTATTGACAACAACGTAGTCATTATCATTTTGGCCAACTTTTTGTTGATCACTGATAAAATTGATCGGAAACTAATAATCAGAATTGAATCTAACCATTTTCACAAGTCCAAGATGGACTTTCATTAGTGTGCATGTTACGGAAAAAATTAATATTATCCACTTTAGAATTTTCAACTATTATGCATCCTGTATGATTGAATGATTTTAGTGGCTTTATGGGTGGCAGCAATGTGCTTCCTCTCAGGACAATATCTCCGAATAGGGATTCACATCCGATAAGATCGTCCAGATTGGTTAGTGGTTTCGGAACGGTGTATTCTGGAGAGAAGACTGTTTTAGTTATGAGAAAGCTCTTTTCTTAAGAGAATTAGAGCAGAGATGAATGGGTAATAAGTGTGCGGTGGAACACGTGAAGCGCGATTTATCATCAACATTGAAAAATAGTATACGCTTGCGTTGAAAATTTGCAGAGATTTTGTAAGGTCTTGTGTAAAGCAAAGATTGAGATCTGGAAGAAAAAAAGGTTTCAAAGCTTCAACGATCCTCATATAATCAGCCCTCAATTCCAGATGCACTTATATTCAAGCATTTTATATTCCAGCAATAATACAGTACATTTCGCCGCCGTTCGTTTTCTGATCCGAAGTGAACGTGGAATACCCGATAACATGCCCGCTTTTTCGACTCAGTCGTTATCTTTGTCTCAACAAATCCATCAAAGATCTGGGCGCAAAGTAAGCAGGACAAAATATCACTTGGTGCTCTTGAACGTTTAGTTAAAGTGACCATGACAGGAGTATCATTTATCAAATGAGAAGAAAGAATCGAAGTTCTGTCGCTCTTCACATCAGGTAGTCGAACATCCGCTGGGTCGGACATGTAAAAAGTTGAGTTCTTCGAGATGTCGATCGCGCGATAAGGAAACCACAGACTCGCAGGTCTGGATTTTTTTACGAAAAAATTAGAAAAGAAATTTTATTCTTGAAGTTTCCTGTAGCAAGGAGAACCTCCTAGGTTAGACTTTCACGCGAACGAGTAAACTGGAATTTATAATGATGCTAGCTCCAGTCACTTAACGATGAGTAGGCGATAGGTAGTCAAGTCTATCATTGCCCATTGAGCGAGATATTCGGTGTCTAAGCTTCCTCAATGATGGTTGACAAATCTTTCGCATGCAATCCCTTCATTCGTAAAGTAATTTTAGCGGACATTATCGGGTTCTACACGCCCACATTATGGGTTTAAGTTGCTCATTCTTCAACTTGTTTTAGGGACACGCAAAGGAACACAATCACGATATGGCACCCTTTTCTTCTATTCCTTACAAAGACGTTAGCATAAATAACGTTATGGATTGGAGTTAAAATTTAAACTTTTTCACGGACACAAAGAGCAATACAATCACGTTATAGCAGACTTCTTTCCTTTGTTTTCTTACAAGGGCGGCGACATGTACAACAATTTATGTCCTGTCATCATATAGATTCTCTAGTAGCCTGTTGCACTATTGGATAGAAGATACCTCAAATGTAATGGCAAAGCATGCATTTCCTTAACTCTACGATGTTTCTTGCTCCAAGTCGTGTCAAAGTAAAAGCAAACCAAAGTAAAGCGTCTTTCAAGGAACCATGGTCAGTATAGAAAGTGGCACAATGTGGACGCACAGCATTTTCAAGAAAGGAAAATTTCTCTACTTTAGTTGTGACTATTTTGGATCATTCTTTCTTGAAACTGATCAGCGAATTGTTTGCATTCGAATCAGGAATAAAAAGGAATAATAGTCTTCGGGGTAAATAGGCTTTAAAGATAATCATGGTGTAATCTTATAGGTCTTCTCATAAGATTTGGCACTACAGTAATAAACATCAAAATTATTAACCAGAAGTAAGTGAAATTGCTTGAGAATGCTATTCAAACTACGCGCCACCCAGCTTACACACACATTTCTGCCATCTCTCAGGCAACAATTAATATCGCGCTCATAAAACTCGTCATCCCTGATTGAAAGAGAGTTGTCATCTTGGAACTTCTTCTAACTCAGGAAGTGCTTCAGCAGCCGGAAGAGCTGATAATCAGGTGACGACAAGTTAGAACTGTACGGCGGATGGTTCAGCAGTTCCCAGCTCGGTCTGGTCAACTTCCTCATTGTCAATTTGGCAACATGAAGTCTTGATCTGTCATAAAGCAAGATAAGATATTGCGAAGACGTCGACGTGACAGAGCCCGATGGCATCAGTCGAGGTGCTCACAGTAACGCTTGGCGTTGATCATCTCTCCGGCTGGCAATAAGTCCTAGTGAATCGGCCCAGTCCGGGCCCAAAGATGATGAGCATGGCTTTGGGTGTGGAGTTCAGGTTTTTCATCGGCCTGATGACATCCACTGATTTGGACGACGTTGGCTCTTGAAACAATCCACTCTCGTCAACGGTAATGAGAAATGGATGGTGAAGATGACGACAGAGCAGTTTTTGAGCGATGTTCTTGCGTTTGACAGTATTAACCAGTTCTGTTTAATAAGTCTGGTGTTTATTACTTTACTGCCAATACATGTCAGAAGACTTAAAAATACCTCCGAGAGGTTGTATGCTGGTCCGCCTTGACAGGATTCCACTCTTCATCGTACTGAGGTTGGATATGCTCTCGTTAGAAAGTTCTCTATTCCTTCGGAACACGATAGATGGGGCAAAGTGTCTTTCTACAGTTCCATTGCCAAAGACGATTTCCTTTAATTGAGGGTTGTCTCTGATTACAATGGTGGACACTGAAAAATGAGAGCGTTATTGAACAAAATATGACCAAACTTGGTGATCATCGACATATATATCGTGTATATATATATATATATATATATATATATTTATTTATTTATATATTCATATATATCTACACATGCATTCATATATGCTTACGTTCATGTATATATATACACATTCATATTAATATAAACATATACAGCTATAGATTCAGATATCAATATATGATATCAAATCTCTCGTGTAGCGAGAACTGGTTCTACAAAGCAAGCGAGCAGTAACTATGTGAGTAACTCATTCACCTCGCTGCAATCTATCTCCAATATCATTGCCAATTTGGCAACATGAAGCAGATACTTTTGGTGCTTCCTGCGATGTAGTTGTAAGAGCGCACGGCCGGTACAAAACATAACATCTCGTGATTATTATTTGAGCCAACATGTTATGTGGTCAGTTAAATGGGCTGACTTATGGAGCCCTATACTCGTGTTTCCACCTTGACAGTCTCAACAGTCAGGCGATATCTTTCGTCTCCAGTCAATCCACTCGGGCGCTCAATCCCCATGATAGGAGTAGGCGACGAGGAGAATTTTACGTTGTACGTCAGGTGAAATTATCACTGAACACACTGTGTTGTACACTCTATTGCTCTTGGCTGAAATTTGAGAGTGGTTCTAAGAAAGCACTCGAAACGAAAGGTATGGCATAAAACATGATTTTTCCAAAAGTAACAGCGTTATGAAAAGGTCTTTTAGAAAAATGGCCATTTTGTGCAGTAGCCAGAGATTCACGAAAGGGATCATTTTTTCACGTGTCCCCAGATAACCGATAGGAATCCGATTTTTCTGATAATAAAGTGGATTCAGTACAGCAGATGATGTGATGCAGTGTAGTCATTACCTGGGATCGCCTATTTTTTAACCTTGTTATGAACAATTTGTATAGTTTGCGGGAATGTTGAGAGCCTTTTCGAGGTGAATACGTTAGTGGCCTACGCACGCTTCAGCAGTATACTCGCCTCATCAGAGCCACACGCCCTACGCTAAACACTACATAGCAATGATGGGGTGACGTGTTTTGGTAATAGCAAGTGATATGATGTTCATGAGGAACGGATGGGTTTTTGAATGCCCCATTCACGCTCAAAGAACGACAATCTCCGAATGCTCCAGTTACGTCTAAGTCGCGAAATCAACATGATGACGAACTAGCTCCAGAGTTGAGCAGGAGGAAAGGAGCGTCTTGGGGAATGTTTAAGAGCATCGAAGATGTAGTGAGGAGGACAAAGAACATCCGACTTCAAGCCCACCTTTTCGACTCGACGATTATCCCTGCCCTAACGTATGCAGCACAAACCTGGTCGCTACCTAAGCAGGATGAAAGATCACTTGGCGTTATTGAACGCGCAGTCGAAAGGTCTATGTTGGGAGTACTTTGTATCTCGCAAATGAGAGAAAGGCTCCGAAGTTCCGACCTACATCTAAGATCGAAGACCAAAGACGCCGTTCTACACGCCAGGATATCGAAAATAAGGTGGGTCGGACACCTGATGCGCTTCAACGACAACCGATGGAAGAGAGCCGTTACCGACTGGATTCCTCGGGAAATCAAACGCTCTATAGGAAGAACGCCGACCCGATGGTCCGCTTTTTTACGAAAAGATTAGAAGAAAGATATGATGCTCAGCAAACCCTTAGAGCGACGAGGACCCACTGGGCTACTCTTGTACTTGATAGGGAAGAATGCAAATGTTGGTGGTACCCGCTCGAGTCACTCGAAGATCAATGGGGCGACAGGTGATACAGGTGATGATGTGGAGTTTAGTGTGGCGCATGTGGATCTGATGAGGTGGGCGATGCCGCTAAATTGTACGTAGGTCACTGACGTGTCGACCTCGATAAGGCTTTAAATGTTCTCACTAGCCATACAGTGTGATTCCGAATTCGGAAGATGTGATGATCAGTTTGTTGTGAAGAAGCAATCATTTCAATTTCATTCTCTTAGAAATCGGTAAATCTAATTTTTTTTCCTGTATTCCCTCTAGTAAACATGAATAATCTCCAGTAATTGTAGGAACAAATCAAATTAATTGTTATCCTTACAGGCATTAGTGCATTTGACTTCGAAAGGCTTGTCAATGGCAGGGAATGCCACGCGTTCCAACGTTGTGTTTTGAATATGAATGCACACTTGAAATTGTTTAAGTTCTGAGAAGAATACGTTGAATTCGTCGCCATCGAAGTATTTCGCGTCAATAAGCGGCGTACTCCTCCTTCCAAATGATAATTTCTGTTTTCGTCCACAATGCTTGATGAAATTTTTAACTTCATTCTTGTAGAAGTTATAGTCGCTGCAATCTGAAAATTTCCGTTGGAAATAATCATCTCAGGTTTTTTTTTTCTATTATTAATCAGTGATGCATGGATGAAGGATTTCTGTTTGCTTAATTTTTTGTTCGGTTCCAATATCATATTGTCCTTTCACTACTAAAGTCATCAAATAAATTCTACGATTCGAAGATGGCCTACTGGTTCCTCAAATAAGCTCTCACATTTAGCAGAGTAATGTTAGGTCCAACAAGAAGCATGAAGTTAAGTTAAAGTTAAAGAAGTTAAGCAAATCCCATGCTTTTATTTTTGAATGAAATACTCCAGTTTTTTGCTTATCTAGAAACCCATTCAAGATGAAATGTCTTTTGATTCTTTACAGATGTTTCAAGTGAACGATTTAACAATATGTGGTATTGCTTCCTGTTGTAGTTACTCATTTCAACAAAGGACACCGTAAATCCTCAGTCTCTAAATTTGGTTTGCTTGGGCTACTCGTTCGCTCAATGAATTGATTGTCTTTTCCTTTCTCACGAACAATGGGTAGCAATTTTGTTTAGTTTTGTTGACTGAAACTGCAAGCCTTTGCGAAGTTCTCTTGTGTCTCACACATTCAAATTTCTCAAAGTTTGGATATATATCACAACTCCACAGCCGATATCAAGTAATTAGCGTTGTGCGGAATCTTTGACGTATTTAGTAGAATAAATGTTCAATGTTGTAAATAATGTAGAAAACTCAGCGCAACAAACTTACTTTGGGCATATGTTAATGGAATTACTGCAAGAAAAATTACTAGACAGATTTCAGAAAACGGCATGAAATGAACTATACCGTTCTTCAAGAATGATGGCATACATGCAACGTGAACATCATTTCCAAATGTGATACTGATATGCTGCCTACACTTCATTTTGCGTATTTAAACATCTCTTCTGATTCCTAACCTTAATTTCCATTAACTTTCTAAGGGGAAAGTGGGTTCAATCTATGCTGGTTCTAATCAATGCTATGTTAGCACTTAACATTCACTTGGGCTACCGTTATCACATAAAGCACTCGCAGAGCTGTGGTCAAAGGTGTTTACAACTTGAACTTGTAGTTGGTTCGCTTATGCGCTCAGAGCTTACCATAATTTCCATCCCTCCACGATCGGTGATGCAGTAATGTGGGTTTGAATCACATCTGACTCAAATGTTTTTGCACATCACTCTTTATTATTATGTATATTATAACATGTTACCACCGCCAAAGACGGTCAAATAGGAATTTTTGAATTCGTCACTATCATGCGAGACATAGGGTCTCTTCTCCTTTCGTTTTCTTTACCTGACCTAGGCGATATGTAAGGACATCGACAATCAAACAGGTCATACTAGTAATCAAACACAACTTACGTCCAGGCTCTGATGAAGGCGGAGTCGGCCGAAAGGTCAGCCACACAACCACAATCTATAACGACTGCTACTACAGCAGCTACTGCAAACGTCGCTTCAGTTGAACAAGGTAAGCTTTTAGTTGTCATCTATGCTGTTTAAATTACTGTTTGGATCTAAGCAGGATTTGAGTATCTATCGTCTGTCATTATTAAAAACTATTCCATGCCATACTTTTCCATAGCAATCTATAATAATGGTGCTAGGGCATTAGTGGCCGTTGAATCATTAACATCAGCCAAAGATGTTTGCTAAAGGAAGGTCTGCTGATTTGCCATTAGGATTCGTCCAGGGCGACCGCAATTCTATGATCACATGACTAATTCATTGGAGACGGGCGAATCCATTTGCTACTCAAAAAGCTTATAAAATAGCGTTTAATGATCTCGTTATCTCAAGCCGATGAACTACTACATCACGATTTGGTAACTCAAGTAGTACACAAAACTAAGCTACTTCACAACCAAAGTCATTACAGGGAGATTTCAAGCTCTCAAATTTACTACTAAAGAAGCTGCTACAGCTACCACCATGGTACAATTTCAGAGGATAGTGAAATACTCATCATCGATTTTTTGATTACGGTACAGCCTGATAGAATGTTTTCGGCCTTTCAAGAGGTCTGTGTGGTCTGGCATTTCGGTGGCACACGTACGTTTCGCCGATCTCGCACGCCTTATTATTGCCGCATGCCCTAGGACTCATCTCTGTTGCTAATAGCAGTCGACGCCGAAAAAACATCAGTCTAAGTCAATCAAATACTCAAGCACGCTACATCAAATAATCTTTTCACTGTAAAAAGCCATACTGAATTCTCAAGCAAGTTCTCAAAGTAGTCGATTGGAAGGTATCGTTGCATATGCTTTTGCGATTTCTGATAGGGACTTTTATGCAATAATCATCCTTTCCACTTTTTGAATTTTCATCTTCCATAAAGGTTGACTCACAGGTCTAAACACCGTCAGCTCTTCCTTATTCTCCTTCACGGAATTTATTGAAAAACACTGTAGTGACCATGATTCATATCACAGCTGTTTTCGTGTTTTCAGTTGACCATGACCTGTCATGCATGGAGCTCCCGATTTCTTTGCTTTGCTTATCAGCCCATTATTGACCAGCATTCCTTTCATACTCAGACCCTTTACTCCACAAAAATCTCGATAGATCACCTTTTGATGCCAAAAGATCTGAAGTGAATAAAATTAGATTCTTCAAGAGAGGTCCGTTCTAAATGTAACCGACACCGCTGCTTTACGGTTTTCATACTGTGCAGAAGAAGATTGTACTCTGAGATTCTTTTTACTCAACCTAACTTCGGGATAACTGACCCTTTTTGTCAACTAAGCTCTTTTGGCCATCTCTTTTGCTTGAATGGGCAGCTTTCTGCTAGAACTGTAGGTTTTCTTTCTACACCGCAGGGTTTCCTTCAAAATTTCGGCACGTTCGTACTATGTGGAACGAGATCCTAATCTGAGATTCTTCCTTGCTGGGATGGGCAGCTTCACTTGCAACTGCAGATGCGGCTCTTTTTTACACCATAGAGTAATTGAGTCCTTCGAAAGTTTAGCCGTTTCCACCACCACCACCACCACCAATCTTCCTCTGTCTTCGGTGTTTTCATCTATTGTGTATCTGTGATAACGTTTGACCTGTCTTCGTATTTCAGTAGAATAAAAATTGTGTCTGCATTCGTTTTTTACGCACAACACCGCTGAGCTTTAGGGCTGATAAAACGTAGATAAGAAGTCGACTACTGCTTTTTTTAATTATTTTTTATTTCATACGGCCTGATATCAAAATTTACTCCGCACATTCCAGCAGTTCTTACATTCGATTTGTTTCCTCGAATTCGTCCACCATAAAGGTCATTGGCCATACCATGTATTCTGCTCTATCTGCTGCTGCTTGAGGACTTCGTTTTCTCAATGAATTCCGTAGATTTCTGGTCGATACGTTACTCCTTGCAACCTCGGATGTAGCTGAGTTAAGGCGTTCCCTAAGGTGTTCGTTAACTGTGTGCAAGGTGTTGGCGGCGGATCAAAATTAGCGCCCTATTTATCACCTTTCTTCCTAAAACACCACATCACTAACCACTATGCTACCCTGTCCCCACTACTTCGATTTTCCTAGCGATGAAGATCGAAGCATTTTACTTTTTACTAGCGATATAATATGAAGAAACGGTCAAAAATTAGATGAGGCAGTCAGTTCGCCGCCATTAATACGTTCGGTACCGCCGCGTCTACCATTTTTGGTACACTCATGTTCATTCCGTTCAAACGGTTCACGTAGATTATTGGGCACTCCAATAGACATCCGGTATTTATTAGGTATATTTAGGTTCTTAGGGGAGACCTCATGGATACACTGAAGAGACTTCTAGAAGGGAGTTTTCACGAAAAAGAACGCCCAAATTTTCCGAAAATCCCATGTTCAAGCAAGAAAACCGCTTCCTCGCGAGATAGTAGACAACCAGTTCCTTGGATATTTCCAATTCCTATTGGCACCTGAAGGGGCCCACGTATGGAACCAAATATCGGGATAGGTGGAAGAAGGAGGATGAGCGAGGACTAAGAGGAGATGACACGTAGTACACACTTAAGATACTTATTGATCCGTCTACGAAGTGTCTCTTTTTTTTTCGCTGGGCGAATCCCAATAGTTTAGCATTTATTCGTTTTTTCGTCTTATTCTTAAACGTCGTAAAATATTGATTGAGACCATTTTCTTGCAATCTTGAGTATAGCCTGGCTGTGGAGTCCATAAGGCTATCGTTGACTCTGGAGAGGGTCGGGAGTGGAGCTCGGCTGAGCGCGCGCCGCGACGAACATCACAACCACTCGGCCACGGCGCCTCCTATACGCAATAATACAGAATTATTTTTGTTGCGGACACACATCGAAAATGACGGCCAACTTCTAGTCTCGTCGCTGTCGAGATCGAAGCTCGTCGTCCTCGATTTTCAAGAATATCTCGGCGTTTCATTTTTATTTATTTTTTAAAATTTTTTTATTGTTATTTTTTTATTTTTCTAAATACTTCTGTGGTCTTCCAAGTGACGAAATGGATGGCCAAAGAAGACATTGCTGTGCCTCCGCCACCGCCGTCGTGTTCCGTGGCTGATCGCTGAACATTTCATTGAATTTCCCTTATCTCTTCGTTCCTTGTTTCTCTTTTTGTCTACGTCGAATCCCTTTAAGACTCCGATAAGAATGTCCAAGTGTTGCTTTCTTGTCGAAATTCTAGCGGCAGTACTCGGTGCCACATAGCAGCAAAATCCGGCGTTCGATGGGTCCGTAGGTCGAGAGCTCTGGTGTCCTAATTAGCCCTTTCTCAGGACCACGTGTGCCACTCATGGTACACGCGCATTTCCATGTGGTTTTCTTGTCGTCCATAGACTTTTTAGTGGGCTTTAAGTAGTCATTCGATAGCTGAAAAAATTGTGGTTCTGATGGCATGCTTAACCCATGGAAGTCCTTTTCCAGTGAGCTTCAGAGACAAAGAGAAAATTGCGTTTTTTTCCGTCGGAGGGCCTCAATATGATTTGCACCCGTTTTCTCGTGGTCTTTTCACCTAACAAAGCTTTTTCACCAAAGTTTTGATAGCTATTCGATTGTCAGAAATGTTTCTATTTAACTGCCACTTTCAGTGGTATGATGTTATAGTATACCCAATAATGTGGAGTGGTGTGCAAAAACGTTTGCGTCAGCCAGGATTCGAACCCAGATCTCACTCTTTCCGGGAGCATATGCTAACCGTTGCACCACCGAAACTCAGTGTAAACTTACACGCTGTAAACTTAGTTTCAAATTGAATAGCAAGTGTAGATTTTTTAGTGCACTGTAGAAACGGTGAACAGAAACTGCGTTTCACTTTGCATGGCATGCAGTGTGGTGCAACAGCTTTTTTTGACATACTGTCCACTGCTTCTCGATTTTCAGTCACTAATATGAATTTTGGGGTGCATGTGGCGCAGTGGTCAGAGTTGCTCTGCGTCGCATACGAGGTCAATGGTTCGATTTCGCGCTCATGGCTCACCAAGCCATCCATCCCTCCGGGGTCGGTAATTGGTACCAGACTGGTCTCAGACTTGCCTGGGAGGATAAGCAGGACTGACTCGGTTCAGCGGGAAGCCACCGCGAGTCATTGTAAAGGCCAGATTTTGCATTCAGTCATCTCAAACGGAAGTTAAAAATTGAAGTCGAATGCATGGCGCATCCCTCAGGGATTGATCAACGCCAAGAGATTTATCCTTTATCCTTTAATATGCCTTCAAAATGCCATAAATGATGAAATATATCAAGGCTGATAGGTTTATATCATCATATTTTTTGTAAAACTCAATACGATTGATAGATTGCTAATATCACTGCGATTCGTAGTATAAGAGAGCTTTTCTTTCAAACAGAAAGTTTATAATTCCGGATGTAGAATGGTATGCAAAAAAGTTTGCGTCAATCGGGATTCGAACCCAGATCTTACTCTTTCAGGAAGGGAGCATGTGCTAAACCGTTGCACCACCGACGCTCGTTTTTGCACTCCACTCTTTTACTCCTCATAATGTTTATGTTTGCATTACAAAGCATACGAGTGTGTGAAGAAAATCTCAAACTGTCGAAATATTACAGGGAAACCCCACATTTTTTCGAAATTTAAAACGCTAAAAACCCTAGTCAAATACGAAAAATCGCGCACCGGTTCTGATATTTGCACTGCGCGTGGCAATTACAACTAGTGGTCCTGAAAGGGCTAAAAAAAATCGTCGGTTTCCGTGGTTAATCCTGGAAAGTCATGCTGTTCTCTGGAGTTTTTCCGCAACTTTTCGATACATACTTAGTCTTGACCGCAGGACGATGGAGGAGGGGAGCAAGGGATGCGGTTTACTTCCGCGGATCCCACCTGGGCGTATCCGCCTGCGTCGGACCGTCTCCACCTCCACTGCCCCGGTTAATCGCCGACTACACTTCTGGTTTTCGTCGATGCAAGACCCAGTCCAAGATTTAGCTGCGGGTCTTGCAACGAAACGCAGTACTGTAGTTGGCTATCAATCGCGCAGAGGAGATGGAGTCGTTCCCACGCTAGCGGACACTCCCAGTTAGGGTCCGCTAAAATCAACTGGTCAAAACGTTGTAGTTTATTCGCTTGGATACATGGTTATCTCCGGGGTTCGTCTTTGAAATTGAAATAGGAATCGTTGTAGCACAATTATTGGCATTCAGTCCCAAAATTAGGAATATCTCAGTCGCTTAGAGGGTTTATATGGAGTTCTCGAACCCCATAGAAGTGGTTAGGGAGATGTAGTTGTGGTAGAAAGGTGAAGGGTTGTACATGCGTGTGGATTTTCTATTTTGCTGCTTTTAAATAGCGGCTTTGATGACATGAATATATGTATCCAGGAGTTTCGAGTGGTACGCAAAAATTCACTCCACGTGGAGTTGAACCCGCGCTTCAATCTTACGATGAGCGCGTGCTGTATTTTGATGGGGTTCTGTCTAGTCGTGAGGGGCAACTGAAAACCGATCTCATTCGCCGGCCAGGGACTTCTTATAGAAAAGTTAGTAATTATTCCAGATCTGAGACTTCTGGCTACACCCCACCTCGCTGGTTTCAAAACACCCTTTTATAACGCTGTAAAATTCACACAAAACTATGTCTCATACGCGCATATTTCTCGCCGGACGAAGCTCTTCCTTTGGACTATTAGTATTCATTCGATTAAGAGAGAAACGCTCTTTTGAGCTTCTAAGCACAGCGTTGGAGTCAGAAACGATTACGCTATCGAAAATGTGCTAATAGTCCAAAGAAGAGCTCCGTCCGACGAGAAACATGCGCGTCTGAGACATAGTTTTATATGGATTTTACAGCGTTGTATAGGGGTGTTTTGGAAAACCAGCGAGGTGGGGCTGTAGCCAGAAGTCTCGGCTTTCTAATGATTACTAACTTTCCTATGAAAAGTCCCTGTTCAGCGAATGAGATCGGTTTTCAATTGCCCCCCTCATGACTACTGAATGAACCCCATCAAAATACAGCACGCGCTCATTGTAAGATTGAAGCGCGGGTTCAACTCCCATGTGGAGTCAAATTTTTGCGTACCACTCGAAACTCCTGAATATATATATTCATATCGTCATGCCGCTATTGTGAGGCAGCAAAATAGAAAATCCACACTCATGTACAACCTTCACCTTTCGCCCGGCGATTTAAATCGGTTTTTCATTTGTCCTCTCATAACCGGATAGAACTTTTGACAGTAATTCTCGCGGTGTTCGGTTGCTCTCATTTCATTGAAAATCAATCGATAGCTATGTTTTCTTCTCTCAGATCGCAATAGGTCTATGTAGACACCTGTTTTTTCATTTTTCCGCTTGTTTTTATTTTTCTTTTATCGCAGTTCTATTGTCGCGAATTCTTATCTGTTGATGTTATCACCTCCACAAATGGTGGGTCAGCAGAAATTTTGAGATGTGATTAGGGCGTAATGTGAGAGATCAGACTTCACCGTTTGCTAGTCAGTCTTTTCCAGTAGTTGATCTGGTACTTATTTGTTGGACGGCGAGAAATGAAAAAACCGATATCCATTCTCTGAACAGGAATTTTTCATAGGAATGTTAGTAATCATTCGAAAGCTCAAATCACTGGCTACACCTGCACATGGCTGGTTTCCTAAAACACCCTTTTATAACGCTGTAAAATCCAAAATATAATCATGTTTCACACAATCCACGCTTTTTTTGATTATCTCGCTTACATCTCGCTGGACAGGACTCCTTCCTCAGAGTGCTAGTACTCATTCGATAGCACAAGTTTCGAGGAACTCAAAAATATGTTTGTACTTTGGGAAAAGTTTTTTTAGTAAGCGGTGTAAGAAGAAAAAAATTGCGCTTTGCACCTCGCCGGAGAGAGCTCTTTCTTTAGACTACTCAGTAGTCATTCTATAGCGTATCAATGATTCCAGCGTTGTGCTTATTTTGTGGGAATTTACCGCAGTAAGAAAATAAGATCGAGTTTTACGTGTCCGACGAAGAAAGTCAGATCGAGTTTTACGTGGTTTTACGTGGTTATTTACGGGCTATTCACGGGGCGGGTGTGCTGCGCGATCGATCACGTTTCGACACGATGTTATTCGATTGGGGATTTCATCACCGTTCTGAAGAAACATGAGATGAAACGATTGACTCAGTTTCTACGAAGTTCCTCTACACGTTGATATGCTCTTTCGTGCTTCCAGCGAATTATACGCGTGATAAAAATGGAGGCGAACTGAGGGTGTGAAATACAATTTTATTTTGGATTTACAGCGTTTCAACAAGGGTGTTTTGAAAAGTTGGTTAAGAGAAAGCTGTAGCCAATGATTTAAGCTTTCGAATGATTACTCACAGTTCTATGGAAAAATGCCTGTTCAGCAAATGAGATCGGTTTTTTCATTTGTCCCCTCATAATCAGAAGGTACCGAAATTTGTATATAAACAAGGATTTATATAATTGACGATTAACATTTCTATAGGATATCTGTACATCTACAAAATAGAGGATTTTATAGGTAAAAGTTCATGCGAACGGCGGAGGAGGTGCCGGCTGATACAGCTGTTTTTGTGTTACAGCATTACTTGTCATCTACTCTCCTCGCCACTCCTCCTCTACTTTTCGTTCCTGTCCTTCCTCCTACTCTCTCTCTCTTTCTTTTCCTCCGTTCCTCCCCTCCTTGTTTTGTCTTAGACGATTTTCAAATTCGTTTATCCATATCTACTTTTTTTTTGGAAAAAATTTAATCAGTTGGTAAGGAAATGAATAGAGAGATATGCGTAGATGTGACCTCTTGGCGGATGGACGCCATTTTGTTTAATGTCGCCTAAGTGCAGTCGATCATGCTAGGTTTTTCCAGCTCGTCTCGTTCCATTCCATCCATCAATCATTCGTTTTGTCTTCGTATTTATTCGTTGAAGAAGATAAAATTGATAGCTGTGAAAGAATGCAATAGAATTCGCAATATAGAAGAGATATCGCATGCGTAAAGTAGTCGTTTCACTTCCGATAGTGCCATTTCGAGAAGATGAAGAAAGAAACGGAGACACTTTTTTCCCAGTTTTTCCCAGAATTCCAGTACTTTTTCCACAAGTTTTCTAGAATGTCACAAGAATGGAGACTTTTTTTCCGACGTTTTCTTAGAGTATCAAAAAAATTGGGGAGCACGTTTTTTCTTAGTTCTTTTCGAATTCTAATTGAAATCGGAGGCTTTTTCTCCAAGTTTTTCCCGGGACATCACAAGAATGGGGACTTTTTCAGACGTTTCCCTAGGATGTTACGGAAACCAAATAACTTTTCTTCTAAGTTTGAATAGGGTATAAGAAATCGGAGACTTTTTTTCCTGGGTTATCTGAGATATCTCAGACATAGGAAGTTCCCTGAGTTTTCTTAGGATATTGAAAAAGTGGAGATTTCTTTCCTAAGTTTTCCCAAGTTCTCAGAAAATTGGAAGCACTTTCTTCTACGTTTTTTTGGGATGTCACGAGAATGAAGGCATTTCTCCCGAGTTTTCCCAGGATATGCAGAAGTGGAAACTTTTCCCACAACATCAGGATTGTTTTGAAGTCTCTGCTGTAGAAAAGTATCTTGTACATCATGTTTTTTCCTTCTGATTATGGGTGGAGTAGTTCAGTTTATATTTGGTAATCCTTGACGATATTTTTCCTTCGTGAATGGCGTAGTGGTTTGACAGATAACCTTGCAGTCTCGGAGATACCTAAACTAAAGCGTTCCCAAGTGATTCCACGAGAGTGTTTGGTGGAGGGGTCGAAACAACACATTGCTTCCTGATAGCGTGCATCGCTGACCATTAAGCTGGTGACTCTTCTTTGCTCTTATCTTCTCGTTTTGGTACATCCTTTCATTACATTTTTAGTGGGTTAACCCTTTGAGGACCATTCAGTACGTTTCGTGCCAAAGCGAGCGACGGCAAATTTCGCTCTTACACTGTAATGGAGGCGTCGCGTCTCTTGGGAAAGCAGGCGTAGACGACCAGGCATTCAGATTCTGCCTGTCTGCGACTGTCGTGCAGCGACGGCGCGACGCCGCTTGCCTATCGACGGTGGTTTTCAAAGGGTTAATTCGGTTTTTGTTGTTGTTGTCGTAGTTGTTTTTCCATTGCGTTTTTCGGTTCCACTTGGCATCGATTTAATACTATTGAGAAGTTTCCAGTTGCCTCTACCGCTCGTTTGAGGGGCCAAAGGACTCTATATGCATCTACCGTCATTGCTATCTACACATCTTTTTACGAGCCGCCTCAATATGTGACGCAGCGTACGACGGTGTAATTCTCGTTACAAATTGTGGAAAAATTGTCGCCGAAACTCCGAAATTGAAAGAGGTCTCGGCGGCCATAATGGACTTCATTGAGGTGAGGAAGATTTCTTGCGGTTCAGCTTTCGATCTTCGCATTTTTCCTACTTTTATCTTTATTTCACACGACTATCCACACCATTACAATCGTTTCGAGTGTTTTCTTAAGACCACAGCTCAAATTTCAATATGCCTCGCAATCATTTTTGAGCCACGCATGTCAGTGGTCTGTCAAACAGGGCTGACTTATATAGAGTGTACAACACTCTGTATTCGGTGAGTTTTTCACTGGACATAGAGTGTAAAACGTTTCGTCGTCGCTAACTCTTAGTGTGGGGACTGGAGCTCCCACGGAGATTAGCAAAAGACGAGAAAGAATAACTGCCCGATTGGCGAGATCGCAAGATCGTAACACGTGTATCGGGCTCTATAAGTCAGCCCTCCTTGACAGAGCATTGACATGCGTGGCTTAAATAATGATTGCAAGGCATATCCACACCATTATTGTGCGGATCTAAGCACTTTTACATTTCATTTGATTTCTTACATCGCAATCTCGAAGAAACACGAGCTTAGAAATTCCGTTGGGCGTTCGTTGACTGAATGAAAGTGTAGGGGTTGTGATCGAAACTAGCACTTGGCTTCCCAACACCTGCACCGCCATCGGACCACTCGGTCGCATCTCCCTTCCCTCTCATCTTCACATTTTATTCTATGCAAATTGCGCTACTTGTCCGTTATTGGTACCCTGTTTCGACTCCAGAAGAAAACGTATTTTTTGGTTGTCTTCAAAGTCTGAGAAGTAATTCGATAGCTTGAGTTAAAGCAATCTGGATGGTGTGTTTTATCTTGAAAATGGCTTTAATATTTCGCTGTCAGAGCAAAAATAAAACTGTGTTTCTCATTCAAACATTTCTCTCTGACCTAAGCTATGTCGCTCGATTGATGGTCGAGTTCTTTGGTCCAGTAAATGATATCAGGCTAGTTTGCGAGGATAACAGCAGTGACCCAATACATCGAGTGAGCCACCACGAGCCATTGCAAAAGCTAGATATGCATTCCATCGCCTTACTAGATGACGAGTGCGCGACAAAACCCTCTGGCGATTGATCAGTGCCAAGAGCCTTATTCTCTGACTTTACCTCTGAAACTGGGCTGTCTTCTGAGGTTTTCTCTTCTTTCTCTTTTCAGGTTCATCGTGGAGCACTGACATCAGCAAATATCATACCGGTCGATAAGAAGATAATACCATCTGGGCGACTCATCCTTGCTGGAACAGGTATGGTTCTGTTGTTACTGAGAACGTTCTACTTTCAATTTTGATCGAAATCGGCTTTCTATAGCCTTAGTTCTCTGAATCTAAAAGGATTGAGTGCTGGGCAAAGATTCGACTTCAGGCGGGAGTTGGACCTGTATTGCACTCCTGCGGAGCGCGTGATGCCACTACACCATCGGGCGCCATTTTGTCAACACTCATTCTTCAATGTCTTTATCATGACCATCAGCCACCAACCTTTTCGAGATTTGGTCAGATAAGCAATATCGCTATGTAAACCCTTTTAAAGAAGCACGAGTGATGGCGAAATGGTGTTTCGGTGGTGTAGTAGTAACGCGCGCCCTTGGTATCGGTGAAACACGGGTTCTACTTCCGCCTGTGGTCGAATTTTTTGCTCACCACCCAACTCTCTTAGTTGTATTTATTACGTCATAAAACTGCGGAAAAGCAGTCAAGGCAGAAATCTTGAGTATGTCCAAGTTTACTTGTATTTATTTTAAGAAGATATAATTCCACAATATACTTGTATTTTATGAGAATATCTGTGGAAACCAGTTTTGTGGGAGCGATCAAGGCTTTGGTCGAAAAGTTATAATCCTTACTTCCACAGTTCATTCTTTTCTCACATTTTTTTTGTAATTATGAGGAAAGATTGGTCCCTATAGCACTTTTTCATGACCTAGTTTTCTTCTTGCTCTTGCTCATTCATCTTATCATTTTTCTTTTTCATGGCATTCTCTTGTGGTTTTTTCCATCTCATTTTCCTTCATTTTCAAGGGCCAGTAACGAGAGATATCGATGATGTACGTCGTTTTCCACACAGCGGCGAAAAATGGCGTTCAGTTGTGAGTGATTTTCTTCTTTGTGGTTGTTAAATCCTATTGGAGTGATTTTGGTTTGTTCGAAGACTTTGTCGTTTTTTTTTTCAAATCTAGGGTCTCTTTATGGATATTTTCTTTACCTAACAGTATCGTACGGGAGGGAGAGTGGCTGTGAGTGGTTAGCGATGCAGCTTATGAAGAAGTAAGGTACTACTGGTTTCAACCCTTGCTCTCAGCATGCTCCTGCAAGCAATCTAATGGAATCCCTTTGGAACATCCCAGCTCGATTTGTGCTAAAGACTGCAATAGACATCTTCTCGACCAGCTCTCATCCATGAAAGAAATGAAATTCTCAAGCAGCAGTCGAAGCATTACGCGAAATCTCCAAAGAACTTTTGATATCACCTGATGGTCGTCGAAAGACTCGAGCAGGCGACAGTATCGCCTGCTGTGGTGGCCCAGTAAGTTTTCCTGGTTTTAGGGATTGATTGATCATCACATCATTCTTCTATGGTTTTCCGAAAGGAATTCTTACCGTAGGGTCAAAGGTCTATCCCTCATGCGTTTGATATCGCGAGGGATTCATTCAATAAGGGGTTTTCACATCGGTTTTTTCTCATTAAATTCTTTACGTGCTCCGCCTAATTTTTGACTTCATGTGCGGAAAAGTCATCTGTGACTGCCAAATTGTCAGATTATATTGTTCCTGAGCGAAGTCTCAAAATATTTGATTACACTGATTGTTAGGAACATCCACGCAACACTAATACTCCATTCATTCGACAGTCATTCACGCTAAAGGTCGCCTTGATGATTGTTTTTACCGTACGTCGAGTGTGAAGGTTCATTGTCGATTCCTCTATGTAGGGTCAGATTCCAGAGGAACTGACCTGGACGAAAAGACACCGTGAAACCAACGAAGCTGGAAGGTGGGAACATGTGTGTTGCACTCTAGAAGTACCCATAACAGACTCTTTGAAAGGCTCAAAATACATTGTTAGATCTTGAGCGAGATCTCAAAACAGTCTATTGCATTTGATGTTTCTCTGCGTCAGACGGCACTCAGCCGCATCTGTTGACGGTTGGTTGCTGGCAGACAGGTGCGTTGTAGCTTAGGAAGAGTGCTGAGCAATACGAGCGTCGGTAGTGAAACAGGTTGGAGCATGCGCTACCGGATAGAGTGATATGCCGGTTTGAGTCCCGCCTAACGCGAATGTTTTGCACATCACTTTACATCACTGGGTATATCTATAGCATCATAACACCGCTAAATGCGATAATATCAAAAGGATTATTGTGTCTCTAGTTAGGGAAGTTATGTTTTCAAAGCTCCACTTGTTACCCTGTTGTACTATCCTGTTTATGGTTATCAAATACCTCAACAAATGCACCATCAGGTCAGTTTTATCCGTAAGTTTTTTCTAGACATTGTAATCTCTCGTGGGAAAGCTCCGTTGCGACATCGTTCTTATGGTTCATAGAATTTTTTCCCGATTAATTGATATTAATTGATGAAGTGGGCACATATATAAGAGAAGCTCTGGCTTCTTGTTTTCCACGTTACAGCACTACTGATTGGTGTAACTCTCGACTGCAAACTTGGTGGACGTAGTGTGTTTTGCTGACTGGGCGCCATCCGCAATGGGATTCTGAAAGGTCATCTTGAACTAACTTCGTGTCGGTCAAGTCTCATGCAGTATGTCGGAGTAGCTATTCAGAAAAAGTTTAGAGCAGTTCCACCAATCTCAGGGAATACTCTGGTTCTGAGCAGTTCCACATTTCCAGATTTGTAAACTGGATTCTTTTCCGTTATCTGTGCACACCTTCAAACATTTTGGGAACAACGTGTTTCTGCATTTTTTTCAACAACTAGTAGTCATCTGATAGTTTAGATCTCGACAATCTCAATGCTTCACTTTATTTCAGATAAGGCCTTTTTAGTCGCTGTAGCAGTATAAGTGAAATTAATTCATTTTTCGCTTTCGGCGCGTTTTCGAGCGTATCCATGTAATTTATTTAAGAACGTTTTTCTTCCGTAGTAGAGATTACTGAACTTTTTTTTTTTACATTACGCTGGAGTAAACTTGATTCTGTCGTTCTGTGGGCCGTGCTCTTTATACTCGTACTATATTACCGAATAAAGTCCGCTGTGAGCTTAAGTTCAAGCTTTAGCAGCCTAAGCCTGTGAACGAGAAACGTGTGAACGTGTGGAGTTAATTTTGGAATGTCAGAGTAATATTGTTATCATCTGTATCACTTTCATCTCGTTGATCGAGAAGTGACTCGAGCGGGTACCAGCAACACTTTCATTTTTTCCCCTATCGCGTGCAAGAGTAGTCCAGTGGGTCTTCCTCGCTCGTGATTAGCTGAGCACCAAATCTTTTTCTTCTATGCTTTTTCGTTAAAAAATCGGACCATCAGGTCGGTGGTCTTCCTTTAGAGCGTTGGATATCTGGAATATATTTATACTCCGGATATTTTTTTTTCAAAGCATAAAAAAAGAAGTTAAAATTTAATGACAAAAACTGTAGGGCCATACGTAAATCGCTTTGCGCGATGGATCAACCACTCCATCAGTACACAGCCGGCTCACATATTCTAGCTCAATGCGCGCCTATATGATTAACCCAATCTTTTGGTTGTTACGGCACAGCGAAAAGTCTTTCTCTGAAACCAAATACGCCATCGAAATCGCCAATATCTAAACTATCAAATGATCACTAGAAGTCCAGAGATGAAACTTTGTACAGCGCAAAGTGGTTCGAGTGTGAAACATAATTATATTTTTTATTGCTATAGCGCAGTAAAGAGGTGTTCACAAAAGTAGAGTGCAGGATAAAATTTGTTAAGATTTACGCTATCGAATGGCTAATAATTTCCAATCCTTAGCAGAAAGCACATTGTTATAAAATGGTTGAATATGTGCATAGATAAAGTGCAGATGAAATTTTACTTGTTTCTGGTTGTGTTGCATCTATCCATTCACTTCGGCAATCTATCCAGTGAAAGGATAATTTTGACCTTTCCCGAGTTTATGGTACTTTCTTCTACCTTCCATCGTGGTCGAGCTCTGTTTGAGAAACCTCCAGTTATGTTCTGGTTTCAACGATAATGCAGCTTCATTGTCCTGAGTTAGCGTCTCATTCTTTCTTTGCAGTTGTCATTCTTTATTTCCCAGCGCTATTTATTAGGTTCTTTTTGGTTAACCGGGGATAATATGAATATTCGACCTCTTTGTTGGACAGGAAACTTTGTCATAGGAGTGTCAGTAGTCATCTGAAAACTCAGATCTCTCGCTAGAGTCGTACATGGCCGGTTTTCCAAAAGGCCTTTTTATAACGCTGTAACATTCGAAATAAAATTTTGTTTCATACGAGACGCGGTTTTTTATTTATCCCGCTTCATATTTCGCTAGACGAAACTCTTTCCTGGACCTATTAGTACTGTTTTGATAACACATGTATCGAAGACACTCAAAAATGTGAATGCTTTTTGGATTTTTTTTTTTGATAGCGCTGTAGTAGAAAGAGAGGTCTTTCTCTATGGCTAGTAATCATTCGATAGCATGAGTTTCAGTTATTTTGCAACGCTGTTCTTATTTTTTGGAAAAATCGTTTTCACAGCAGTGTATCAGGGAAAATAAGATTGGGTTTCACTTATTCGGCGAGCTTGTTCACCGGCTCACCCATGGGCTGGAGAGCAGATCGAGCTATCGATGCTCTGGCGGATTGGACATATGGAGTGCAACTTGTTCAATTGAAAATTTTTGCTCCGCTCTAAAGAAGCTTCACATAAGACAATCGACTAAGATATTACAAGGCTTTTCTCTTCACGTTGATATACTTTTGTGCTTTCCGCGGATTACACGCTTGATAAAAATGAAATCGCGTGGAGGCTGTGGAAATAATTTGATTTCGAATACTACAGCTTTATAAGAAGGCTTTTTCGAATACCTGTCAACTACGGCTTCAGCCACAGTTTCAAGCTCTCGAATAAATACTAACACTCCTACGAAAAACTCTTCTGCAGCGAATGAAGTCGAATATTCATTTCTTCCTGGATAACGAAAATGAACCCTGAATCTTTATTAACGTTGGCTTGTATGGTAATTTCTTTTGTTTTTTATTGATTAGAAATATGCTTATACGAAGTTATTATTGTCGTGTTAGAGAAAACCACGGTTGAGAGGAAGAATATTTTAATCCGACGCTCAGACTGCATTCAGTCTTATTCCCTTTTCATTTCTCTCTATGGTCAATACGTCCTCAATCCCCAGAAACTTCACAAAGTCGAACAAAATACGTGTTTGGTCCAAGAAAATGCTAAACAAGTTTGTTCTATACCTCATCGTGTGGCACAGTGGTCAGAATTGCTGTGCAATGCACAGATGATTGATGGTTAGATCCCGCGCTAAACGCTCACTAAGCCTTTTTTTCCCTCCGGCGTCAACGATTTGACTTGTCTCCGAATATAGCAGCACTAAATTGACCCATCGAAGGCCACGACGAGTCACTTTAAAGCCTAGATATGCACCCAGTCACCTCTAGCGATGCCTGATAAAGTCGAGCATGGTCCATCCCTAAGGGATTGATCAACGCCGAAAACTTTACTTAATCTTCTGCATGTTAGAAGATTGGAAGTATCTCGGTGTTGTTCAATACCAGAGGGATCTGTCATGCATTCGACTTCATTAAGCATCGCTTGTATGAATATCTGGTCTTTACAATGACTTGCGGTGGCCTGCTGATAAATCAGGTCAGCGCTGTTATCTTGGCCCAGCAACAGTTTGTTGATCACATAAGAAAAGAAAGCTTGGTGAGTGTTGAATACGGGATCGAACCATCGACCAACTCTGCGCCACGCTATCCTGTTTTTACATCATACATTTGTTTCTTCTATGATGAGGTCTTTTTTTTGAGAGCTCTATCGGCTGGAATCAAGTCACCGTTATTGGTAACGGTACCACATCCAAAATATCCTCAAGCCGAACTGGTGTCTGCTCTTGGTGCTCTTCTTCCACTTTACACACCTCTGAACGTTCGTGAGGAGGAGAAACCTGACAAGTTTCTAAAACCTCGGATTGTTGCCAGTCAGTTCTGTTGTAATCAAGCTATATAAATTTTAACGATCTGGTTTCAATTTCAGTTTCTTAGTTATAGAAAGATTTTTCTGAATTTTTTTTTCGTTTTTATATCTAGTTCTTGTCCTTTTACCGAAATCTTATATCATGCGTCCTTACAGAATCATCTGAAAAACGATTTTTTTTCCAGATTGGATACATACATTTGTTTAGAGTTAGTGGAAGCCTTTGATACTGCATTTACTGTCTGTCGTGATGTTGGAGAGACTGGGCCAGAACGAATGACACCTCCCAGGGTTGCTGATTATGTCAAAGTGAGTTAAAAATGACTATGAAAATTCTTCTGGATTCCTCATTTTTTACAAATTTTTAGCTCTGGTATAGTGTCAATAGTGTACCTCTAAGAGTACCGAGTGGTATGTATGACATTCAACCCCTAAGCAGGAGTTGAACCCGTTTCACTCTTACTTGGGGGTGCGTCCCACCACTATACACTACCGAGGTCACCCCTTTCTTACCACTCTATCTTCGATAGATCTCATCGTAGCTGCCAGTCACCACCATATGACCAGTTGGGTGGGGTAAGCACATATCGGCATCAGACTCACTTAAGTGGCAGCTATTTGGAATATGTAATCTGTCGATTTCTTTATTCCCACTATTTTTAAGTAGTTTCAAAGTACTAAGTGGTATTATTCATTCGACGTCAGAAGGGAGTCTAGGATATATCAAAGAACGTGCTGGAGCGAAGCGTTGGCCTCGGCCATGTAGTTGAAGCACGTTCGACCGGCAGGGGTGGGACACGGATTCGGCTTCCGACTTGGGTCAGGTGTTTTACAGACCACTCAGTTCTCTTAGACTGTCATTAATGGTCCTGAGTCAGGTAAGCAAGGGAAGGCGAAGTAAGAAGAATGCTGTCAAATGGCATTGTTAACAGCTTTCCATAATAACCAGACGGTCTTCGGAAATCTGCGTTTTCGCTTATGAGTTTTCCGAGAAGTGCTTCATTTTAGTCCGTTTTCGGAGACGGAAGTGTCAAAGTGGAAGTCACTGAAAATCAAGAAACAATAAAGAAGGAGTATCCCTTGATGGCTGCTGTAAATCGCTGTGCGAATACTGTTAAGGAACATCAGGTAAAAATTTTATATTGATGAAATATTCCTCGTAATTTAGTTCCCTACACCTAAATCACTTTACAAAAAGGAGCCAAATTACGAAATTCTTAAACGACCAGGCTCAATTCCCGTGACGGCCCATAGGTGCTTATTTTGGAGTATTGTGTATTTGATGTTTTTTTCTCAAAATAAGTATTAATATTCGGTGACTAAAAGAATTTATGGATTATGAACATGACGGGATTGTATAAGAGACCTTGTTCTATCGCTTCATAGGTATTAATGGTATGTATGAGGATTGTCTTTGGGAGCGCGTGTGTCGCAGTGGCTGGAAGGTGTGCTTTGAGGCACACATGGTCGATGTTTCGATCATGTGCTCAAGGACACCAGGCCTTCCATTCCTCCGAGCCCGGTGAATTTGTAACAGACTTATCGAAATTGATTCTTGTTTGCTGATATAATCGACAACTTGTATCGCAGGAGTGATAGCAAGCAGAATATGAACCCCGGTAAAGCAGTGATTAGAAAGCTTGGAAAATGTGGGACACGGGTTCAACTTCCACACTAGATGCGTAGTTTTGCATATCGCTCAACATCCTTGAATATTTGGTTGTGATGTCGTACAACTGCTAAAAAAAGCAGTTCAATAAAGATTCCCTACCGATCACTTTCTATTTAAATTTTCTTTGAAATTCTACAGTAACAGTGAGGTATATGTTGTTGCTAATCAAGAAAGTAGCTAGGCATCGCCATTGTTCTAAAATAATAGTTAAGATTTTCGAGTGATTACAGTAGATATCTAGGCGCGCCTTATTCGCCTTGAATACTGTGGAGAAGGTACCATCGAAAACACGTATTTTATGATTGGCAAGGGAGTAACTATTGACACTGGTTCGTTTATCTATGATTGTTACTGTTTACGTTCTCATTCTGTCTCATGAAAGTGATTAATGATCTATCAATATGCCTGATAGTTATTTTTGAGCCATGCATGTGGTCTGTTATAGCCATCATACGGTGCTATACATGTGTTTTGGCTCTGCACATCCTCTAACTAGCGCAATACCTTTCGTCTTAGCCAATACCTTTCGTGGGGTAGCCAACTCCCCTTACATAGAGGCGCAGACGTACTATTTACATGCGCCATCAAGTGATAATATCTTAGAATGGGCAGTGTTGAACACTTGCTTGCTCTTGGCTGGTATCGTCAGATATATCATACCTTTTGTATTGAGAGTTTCTTAAGACCGTGCTCAAATTTCATTATGCCTGGTGGTTATTTTTGAGCCCTACATCTGTTATGGGCGAAAGGCCCGAAACACGTGTATAGCACTGTATAAGTGCTCATAACAGACCTCATTCTTGGCTTCAAAATAACTATCAGGCATATTGAAATTTGAGCGTGGTCCAAAGAAATACTCGGACTGAAAGGGTTGATCTATCAGTTCTCCAAATTGCTGTATTAAACTTCTCTTCTAATCTAATATTGTTGGTTTTCATGTGGCTGCGATCTAAAGACAGGCGGGCACATGTGGGGAATGTGTCGTGATAAATACGGAAGTGCAATTGTTGCTGGATTTTTCAAGGCCTTAGATATACTAAGGCCGAAAAACATCAAGGTGTGAATGTTTATTCTCATATTAAATCATATTATAAAGTTATATCATTCAATCAGGCTATTGGATACATGTGTATGGTCCGTAACAGCATCGGTTCGCATGCATACACCTGTGACGAGGTAATTACATCTCGGAGTGGTAGGCGTATACATATATACAACACAGATGCCGAAGGTCGTCTTACAATACTTGATCCATTGACGAGAGCCAAAGAGGAGGTATGTTTTCTTACAATCTGTTTTTCCATGGCTATAAGTTCGCATCCTTTTTCTTGGAAAAAAGCTCCTAGGCCATACTCAGACTGCCTTTCTTCATGACCGAGGAAGTGTGCGGGCCCCAGTAGTCTGTAGTATCGGCGAATTGCTGGTGCAATGTTCTTTCCCTAGATTTTCGATGTGCTGGAAATGGGGCTATACCAATTTCGTCGCTTTCCAGTTGGCGCGTACGTCGATGACACTGGCTTCCTTGTCGATGACACATTCGTGAGTTCTTAGCCCGGTTTTAGGGACGCAAATGTCCAACTCTACATGGGAGACCGCGTTAGCAAGAATTTCGCTTCGTATACTTGGACGGCCATTCTCACTAATAGTGCGGACCTCGAAACTGTGGTGGTTTAGTTATTCTGTTCCCTGAAGTTCCGCAGTAAACCTAGCCTAGGTGCCCTCAGGTCGTGACCACATGAGAGCAGTCGTTGGCCCTTGTGGATGAAAGGGAGATTACCAACTCGTGACTAGTATTTACCAAAACAGCGGTCATTCCTGCTACGGTTTACTCTCAACTGGATTTCCCGGGTGGGAACATCGGACCACTTAGCTTGGAAGGCCCAAGCGGGGATTGAATCCCGTTTCACCTCCGCTTCCCACTTCCGGCACCCAGGATCATCTTCTAGTCAACATGAAATGAAAAGGTAAACCATTATATAGAACAATAAATCACTGAGAATATGTGAGTAGAATTCCTATTTTATCTTCTCTAATATCGATATTGTCTTTTTAGGCACTGCGAGAAACCAATCCGCATTTAATGACCATCGCAACTCTAACGGGTCATGAAGTGATGACTTACGGTTACTATGCTACATTCATGGATAACGGTATCTTACATTTTGCATTGAATAAACGGAATAATAATAATTAAATTCAGGAGGGTATTATCTTTTCTGGCATATCAACCTTCCAATTCGTTTATTCTTTTTACGTCGTCTCGGTCATAGGTGGCTGTATTGTGTTTGAGATTCGCTATGGGCCCAAGTCTCTTGTCAGGAACGACCAATTTTTTCCAGAAACGTCTGCTTGTATTTTTAGCGCTGTTGGAATGTAATATGGTGTGAGATACTGAATTAGATTTATGCTTCCTCTATTATTCCTTTTGCTTTTAAGAGTGATCGTAAAGAAATTTGATTATCGGAATGGTCTTTCTGCCCCTGTTATCTCATGGAACCCAGTCGCTGATGGCTGTCGTTCACGAGTTATCTTGATGACACCTTTCATGTCCAGTCCATCCGATTTTTGATTTGTTATTATGGCAACATTTCTGATCATTGGTCATCAACCTTAGTCAGGACGTCTAGAATCATTATTCCACCTGTCCGTTTGATAATGCAAAGTGATTTTCTACCTTGCTTAAGTAGCGTCACGATTTCCTGATGCACGTCAGTGCAGGAAGGGTCATAGTTTCGAGAAGATAAACTTTCATTATCCTCACCACGTTGCGGATGCTGTTGTGTAAATGAAGGCGTTCGTTGTCGTGAGACTAAGACCGTCCAGGCAAAGAAGAGTGTCGCTGTAAGGAGTAGAACCCTTTGGGATCACGTGATACGAGAAGTAGCACACTGCGCACTGTCGCATTTCACTCAGCTACTGTGATGGCGAAGTTGCGTCTCGGCCACGACAATAGGCAGCACCTGTAGGTGTGATCGACCATCACGACGCCACCTGCTATTAGTACCGGTTTTTTGAGGGTTAACTTTGGTCCACTTTTCCCCCCTTTTTAGGAAGGATGTCTCCTTACGATCATGTAAAATGTGGTAGTAAGAAAAAAATTTCAAGAAACCACTTAGCACATTAGATGTGCACTCGTGAAAAATTCAATACTATGTACTGATTTTTTTGCATTCTCATTATGTTATTCAGTTCTTCATTTGTTTTATAGGGCCTGCAAAGCGAAGTGGATGGGCACGTCGTATTCAAGATATTGGTGACGTCTATGGTCAGCCAATTGAAATCAGCCGACTACAACCGGAGGTTAGTGTCGTTGAAAAAGGTGACGGACGACTTGTTCTACAATGACTGCAGGATTTTGCGTTTCACAAAGCGGAATGTGAACAAGCACATCTTCGACAAGGAGCTACGAAACCGTCTACGCAAACTATACGAGGTCATCAATCACCAGGCGCTTTCCTTATTATGGTAAGTTAGATTGTATCTTGAGTTGTAGAGTTCAGGAATGTATGATGGTTACTAATGAAAAATGAAAACTGAAGAGTGTAAAACATCTGATAGGATGGGATATATCGTCGCTACCACATCTCTATGGTGAAGTTCTGCCTTTTTTCCCTGCTGTCTCGCCAAAAAAACCATCTATTTTGCACACAAATTATCTGCAATGGGTAGTATTTTTGGTGTCACGTGCACTTATTCTCGTAAAAAGAAAGCAGAAATTTCCTTGACATACGAAATCTTGGTTTCACCTTGAGCAGCGCATACAGTATATAAATAATCAGAGTTTACAGATGAGATTATTGTGGAGAATGAAGTACTTAATTGACACATCTTTTCCAGGGTTCCAGATTAGACGAGCACGGTTGTGATAGTAATCATCCTTTGAAATTCACTCACATAGATATGGGCGCAGCACCAGGCGAGCATCCAGAAACAAGTTTTCCGAATCCACTAGTCACTTTAATGGCTGAGTCAGTGTGAACTAAATTCTTCCTTTTGACATAAAATGAAGTTATGAAAGTCTTGATATATATATATACATATATATATATATACATATATATATATATACATATATATATATACATATATACGTACATATATACATATATATATATACATATATGTACATGGATATACATGTACACATACTTAAATACTCATGCGTGTATATATACATGTATGTATATGTGGTTTACACTTCACATATGTACATATGTACTTGCATGTGTATATACGTATATATAAGCAAAACAGAGAAGTCTGTGCATATAAAAATACTACGTTACATATGTAATATATAAAAATACTGCATATATATTTGTAATATATATATATATATATATATATATATATATATATACATAAATTTGTTTTCGTATATCTACGTAGCGAAAAGAGATAAAAAATAAAGGAATGAATAAGTAAACTAGTTGGAAAAATTTGTTATGTACGTATTAACATCTCATCGAAACCTTCTTCACAAAAAGTGCAGACCACAACACATTTTTCCACGTTTCTTTGCCTCACGATTGTTGTCCATGGCGGCTGTTGCGAGTCTCATACCGTGCTCTGAAAAACATCAGCAGCTGCAATATCTGATCAATCCCAATTGCGAACACGTCCATTCACCTGTCGGATTTTGAAGGGGAGGACCAATGAAACGACAGTTTTATCTTCTTTCAATTTATATAACGGTAAGAGGACATGGCTGGCGAATAGATCCAAATAGTACTGGTGGATGATTTTCTCCACTGCCCTTTTAGAAGCTGTAAGTGTTCCGTCAGGGCGTCGCACTGCGATCATCTTGGTCTTATGATTGGCGAAGCTTCGCTCTGCTTTGCGAGTGCTCTTTCCAGCATTGCACTTTCTGCTATGACTGCTGCTTGTCTCCTTGAGTTCTTCTTCCATTGCTTCTCTGCAGCGTTTCGTATGTACGCTCGTAAGGTTTCGCCTGCTTGTAACTCGTGCGATTCCAAGTTGACGTATCAGCTCAAGACTCTGCAAAGGCAAGCGTCTCTTCGTGACTTTGGAATTGTCGGCTTTCATAGCGCTAACTTGGAGACATTTCACGAGCCGGTCGTATTTTTCGTCGATGTTGTCGACAGCGGTATGTTCCCAAGAGCCGACTAATGATTTGAACACATCCAAGTTTATGATAGTTAATGGGCTTCGTTATTTGAATTTAGCGGCTTTCTCTCCTTTTCTGCAAAAAACGTTGCGCAGAGATGATGGTTTGATCCTGTGTGGAACTCAGGAACGACAGCGACATCGGTCAAGTAAAGCCATCGCTTTACTAAGATGCGGTCTATTTCTTTATGGTACTCTCCATTGGGAGACTCCCACGTCAATCGCTGAGAAAGAGGCTTTTGGAATTGCGAGTTAGCATGGATGGTTTGGATCGTCGTGATAAACTCACATATCTTCTCACCCTGTTCATTCCATTCTGGTCCGTGGCCCCCATGTGGGTTGCTAGTTGTTCGATGAATCAATGTTCACGGTTAAATTCGATTTGACGAGGACGCCAACGCCGCCGACACCGCTTTTTTCGTATGTTCCAAAAAGTGTTCTTTTCCGATGTCACAAACAGCTTGAAGAGAATGGCGTCTTCTCGTCTCAGCCAGGCCTATGATGTCTTGTTGCGTGAATCATTAGATCTTCTATAGCGGATTTGTGAGTAAGTGTTCTTGCATTGTAGGAACATTTCGTACTTTAGCCCGTTTCGATTTTGACAGTCTAGTTCGACCCCGAGATTTTAGCAGCCTCTCCGTACTTTTGCTACTTGACGTTGCCGTACCATGGGCTCTTTCGGGGTCAGCGGAATTAGGCCCATATTTTTTACTGTTTTTAGCACTTTTTACCCAACGTTTATCATGCCAGGCTCTTAATGTTGGGGCTGGGTACTCACGAATAGCTTGCCAGTCTCTCTCGGAGTAGCGGGAAAAGTTTATTGTTGGAAGCGATTCCTAACCGCCTCTCATGTACTCCCGAGCCGCTCAATTGCAGGGTTTCGGCCGATTTGATTCGTAGAAATAGAGTTTGTCAAATCGGCGCTGCGAAGCAGAGAGCTCACCCCTGAATCCACCTGCGTCACTGGGAAGCACATGGTCGCTTTCGGTTCGCGTTGAGTTCCCTACCCACCACCTGGGGACGCGCCACGTGACGTCGCCACTAACCGGGCGGGTTCTTTCAGTGGGGAGATTCGTAGGATGAAGATGGATATATTTAAAAAATATGAGTAAAATAAAAGCGACTAGGCGTTGGAAGCGCCGGCTTAATCTCAGAAGTGATCTTAGAGCGTTTGTATTGTCTCTTATTCTTGACGTACGAAGTGTCATCTACGTCTCCTGCTGCAGAGCGCTGAGAGTATTGTGAATTGGAACGGTGAGCACGCATTTTGGGTTCTATTATTTGGTCGGTGACTTTTTTGAGAAGTCCAGATGCGGCTCTTGTTGCTTTTCTTCTTCTCTCTAGTTCATTTCATGTTGTTATACATGTTCAATAAACGGCAGAAGTACACGTACAAGGTGGTTTCTGCATCTTGGCAACCAGACCCGTCGGCTTGACCAAGGCTCAAGTAATTTTCTTAGAAAGTATGTGAAATACTCTTCAGGAGTTGCAATCATTACTAATCATGTAATATGTACTTTGTAAAGTGTAGTAATGTTTGCAAATTCTTTTTTATTCTCGTTTACTTTTGATTATAGCTACAGCGAACATAGTTGTTGAACAGTAAAAAAAATCAAAGTTGAGCAAAAAAAGTTATAGCAATGAAAATTTGTACAGTGCTTAACTCTTTTCCAAGGTAAAGATAGCACTAGCAGCTTTTGATTGCGAGAAATTATCGAGAACTCTCACGGGACGTCTATAGTTCCAAGTATGGATCAACCAAGATTGTTTGACCATTTTTTAGTTTGATACTCTCGAAGGACCAATATTGAAGCATTTTACTACACTGCATTGTCACCTCGCATCACCTGTAGTACCCGTGGACGACTTCGTTCCTGTTATTTTGTGATGATTGTATAGTGCTAATTCTGAAGTTTTTTTTCCAGAATCTGTTGAGGTTTTCTGATTTGTCACTTCTAAAGAGTAAAATTATGCTGTACTCTTTCATTTTGATACTTAGACACGGTATTTTATTTTTTTTTACGTTTTCCAGTATCGTATGTCAAAGTCATTAAATTATTGAAATATGAATATAAATTGCTGTAATGGTGGTATCTTATTTAATCGCTAATTTCTGAAAAACTTGTCGCAGAATGTGATGTTGTAATACCTGTGGTGATTTGTTTCATTTGAAATGTTCTACACAGTGAATCTTTATTCAAATCTGTATTATTAAATTTTGGTTTTTTTGCCATCTATATTTCACTTTGTATAGCACATTACACTATCTGTCTAGAAAGAACTTGCAATTGAAACGCGGAATGTACGTGCACTGAAATCAGTGCGCATTTACTGTAGGACTCGAAAAAAAAAGATAATCGTTTCAGCAATATAGTGAATCTTCTAGAATTTGCTTTTCTATCAGAAAATTCTGGCCAGGTCTCGTCTGATTGACATCATTCGTCAATCGTATTGATATTTGTCTCTTATCAATTGTCTTTCCCAAGCATTTCTTCGATGTAATCTATTTCCCGACTAGTATTGCTGTAGTCCATCGACCGGCTTCTTATCGCTCGTTCTTATTTGCTCTTCCTTCGTTGTTCTAACCTCGCTTGTAGGTGATAACGTAATCATTGTTCACTTAAGCCTCCTTGCTTTAGTGACGACTTGATCGTTTCTCTATAGCACCAGGCCAATCATTCTTCCTAAAATTCCAAAATCTTTCAAAAATTGATCGGCGCAGAAAATTATTTCCATCAGATTAAAGTCGATATTCTACACAACTCGTAGGAGGTTACGGTATTCGCATAGGTCGAAGATGAATAATACTTTAGATGACTTTTTTATTTCCTATTTCTATGCCTACAAACATCCTTCTGTGTGTTATTAGAAGATGACATACAGAACATTTTACACCAACGTTCGTTATTACTGTTCTGACCTAACCATAAGAAGTCAACCTTTCTTTGCTCCTATTTAGGGCCTTCAATTGTCGCGAACGTTCCTTGCAGTTTTTTGAGCTCACCTACATTTCTCTTTTTTCTCTCTAATGTTTCCCTTAGTCGCTTCTTTGTACAGTACCGTGAGTTTAGGTGTAACTTGACTGTGATCTGGAACTTCATATAGTATGTGTAAGCTCAAGGTTTTCTCAAGACAACCTTCTCTTTTGCCACTGAAGTTTTCTTCTACTTCTCTTCGAATTCTCTTCGATTTTCTCGGTATTTTTGTGGATTTAAATGAGCAAATTTTCTTTTATGTGATGCTGCACCTCCTTGCGATAAGTGGTGTTCTCGGAAGCGAGCTCGTGAAGGAGAAAGGTAGCATGCTGCGACGACTTTGAGGTTTCGTGCACGGACACTTGGAGTCTTTTTATCAGAGTCGTGTATGGACTTTTGAGTAATCGGCAACCCCGATTAGGCAAATTTTCCAGCTGCCCCAATATCACCCGTTTTGTTTTGATACTATTCACTGATACGCTCACCGGTAAATAATAGAAGCTCCTAGAATAGTTGATCGCTGTTGATTTAAGTCGTAACAATAAATTCAGGAAATCTCCGATCGAACTCCTTCAATATTGGTCAATGGAAATTGATTTGATTACCACTGTTTCCTGGGGAAAGTCGTATCGTTAGAGTCGTCGGTGAAAATGATTTGGTAGATGTCTTTTCTATGGATAGCTCTCAAAGATCACAATATTGAGGGTTGTGCAGCGGAGGTTTGAGTACTGTACTGGGCCATGTCATGCCCTTTTCTCGTCATCTTTCGACTTAGGATCGTTGCTTTTTTTGAGGTATCAATTCCATACCGTTGACCAGATCAGAGTTCAAAAGAAAGAAGTCGACCATCTCGTCCAATATCTCGTTTTTCATAGAGAGTTTTTCTCCACCAACCTCCAAGACGTTTGTTATGCAGTGTTCTCTGTGGTTGGGCAGTCCCATGCCATTGAAGATATCTTCCTTCACTTAAGACATGACCCAGATTTGGGCAGGTTAGAACGGCCCCGAGATTCTAGGTGACATTCTTTTACTTGTTCCGTACAATATTATTCCATCAGGAAAACTTTTTGGCAGAATTCATCGGCAGGACAGATATCTGTGGTTGACTTGAGTGTTCTCTTTATAAATGGAGGAGTTTATGTAGTAAGTGAGTAGAGAAAGATAAGGTAATCCGGCACAGCGGAGATGGAATCACAGCTTTGAGTTTGTCTTCGTCTCACGTCTATAAATAGAGGAGTTTATGTAGTAAGTGGGTACAGAAAGTTACGGTAATGCGGCACAACGGAGATAGAATCGCACCTTTGAGTTCTCTTCGTCTCACGTCAAGTACATGCTTATTCTTGTCCATATGTAACCTTTTGGGTACCGCTTGTATTCATCAGGGCACACCGATTGCGCGCCACAATGGGTATATGGAAATTCACTTGTTCAATTGAGGTTTTAAGAATTATTCATTCGTTCAGAAGTGTATTCGTGATTTTAGTGAAAAATTTGTAGTATTTCGATGGTACTTCCAGATATCTTTATGATCCAAGATTCTTGAGTGATATGGAAATCCTGCGACCTCAGGCGGGAGTGACTTGAAAGAAGTATTTGTCATAACTGTTTTTTGAGCCAACTTAAAAAGAAGCATTTGTGTGGTACAAAATTGACCACTGCTTGCTATCCCCTTAAGAAGCATTTTCTTGACCTTTTAGAGTTCTCTGCTACTAAGATAATGTGTTTATTGAGTAACCGTAGTCTTATCTCTTGCCCCTACTTCTGCGGTGTGCTAATAAACACAATGAACAATCACTACATTTCGAAAATGCCACGTATCAGCAATGTGCCAATATTGTGTCTATCGGCCTGATAGGACGTCTTCTGCTTCTCTTTGATAGTTGATTTATCATATTTGAACCTTCCAGATTTTCGTGCAATTGCCTTAGAATGGAGGACCTCATTCTTGATCACGGATTGGCTCAAAAGCTAACACTTATGGAGAACGCAGCTGAACGAATTGCGACTATCAAAGCACAGTTGAGAGCGAATACGGATGAGGTACAATGTGTTTTATGTCAATTTTCGTACACATATAAGATTGTGATATTAGTAAAATTCTCGGGGCAGCATATAACATTCGTATATGCACGACGCCCTTCGAAGCGCCTTTCAAGAAACAGACGTTTGCAGCTCCTCAAGTGCTTTTTAGGCACTTTTATCATTTGAAAGGATGATTAAAATGGCGTTACCAAGAAATTAGTTCTCAGCGCTAAAAGTGATTACTGGATAGGTTCATTTCGGTTATAAAAGTACAGATGAATTTCCAACCTCATTCGCTATTCAGAATAAGTAATCAATATGCATGATAATCATTTTTGAGCCACGCATGTCAGTGGTCTGTCAAAGAGGGCTAACTTATAGTGCCCGATATACATGTTTTGATCTTGCGATGTCGTCAGTCGGGCAGTTACCCTTTCTCGTCTTTTGCCAATCCTCTGTGGGTGCTCCAGTCCCTACACTAAGAGTTAGCGACGACGAACGTTTACACTCTATGTCCAGTGAGAATCTCACGGAACTTAGAGTGTTGTACACTCGATTGCTTTTGGTGGTATATTCAATACATCATACTTTCGTTTCGAGTGTTTTCTTGAGACCACAACTCAAATTTCAATATGCCTGACAATCATTTTTGAGCCACGCATGTCAGTGGTCTGTCAAAGAGAGCTGACTTATAGAGCCCGATACACTTGTTTCGATCTTGCCATCTCGTCAGTCGGGCAGTTACCCTTTCTCGTCTTTTGCCAATCCTGTTTGGGTGCTCCAGTCCCCACACTAGAGTTAGCGACGACGAACGTTTTACACTCTATGTCCAATGGAATATCACCGAACACAGAGTATTGTACAGGCGTGGCTCAAAAATGATTCTTTGGCATATTGAAATTTGAGTTGTGGTCTTAAGAAAACACTTGAAACGAAAGACATGTTAGTAATCATTCCAATGATCAAATCTTTGGCTAGAGCCGTACGTCGCTGTTTTTTTTTTCGAAAAGTTCCTTTTTATAACGTTGTAAACTCCAAAATAGAATTATGTTTCACATAGGCCCTGTAAGTCAGTTGTTGCCTCGCTGGAAGTACGAAAAGCACATGAACGTGTAGAGAAAATTTTTCGGTATTAGAATCAGACGTCAAATCTGGAGTTTCGGAAAACAGTTCTCAATTGAATAATTAAAATCGTATTTTACTATGGCCTGCGGAAAGCCCAATTGATCGGCCGGCGTGTTGAAAGGCCACATCCTAGGCCCCCTCACTCCATGAAATAGTCAGAATCCCCTTGCCAGCGAATGTGATTATGATCAGTTTTCCCGGATGCACTGCAGAGAATTAGTGTTTTCGAAGAATTAGCACAGCGTTGGAATAACTGAAATTTACGCTATCGAATGATTACTCATAGTCTAAAAAACAGCTCTGTTTGGAGAGCAATAGAGCATGTGAGACATAATTTTACTTTTAACTATATGGCGTTGTAAAAGGATCTTTTGAAAAACCGGCCAAATACGGCTCTAGCCAGAGATTCAAGCTTTCGAATGATTACTAACACTTCATGAAAAATTCATGTACAGCGACTGAGGTCAGATATTCATTTGTTGCCACATAATCGAAAAGTACTCTCATTACTATGTTGACATTAAGTTCAGTGAGATGACCAGCAATACTGTGATTAGTTCGTCTTCCTAGAAGTAAGAAACTACAAATTTCAACGTGAAAGACACCAAATAGCCCAGAGAGGTCTGCGTGAACTGTAGCGTAGAATGATGCAACAAAAATCGTGCCTAGTAGTTGTTGTAGCTGCATCGAGTGGATGGTAGCTCCAGGTGAATTAGAATCTTCCTATAGCCCTTTTGAGACGGGCTACAAATAAATGATGATTGAAGCGTACTACTCGATCGGGGCTGCAACATGCGAAGGGCGAGTGCAGCGTGGCAACTGGAGCACGACTGCAACGTATAAAGAAAGCCTTAAAATGTAAACATCCAATGAAATTTTATACCTTTTGTTTCGAGTGTTTTTTTGAGACCGCGCTCAAAATTCAGTAAAGGATAAAGGATAAAGCTCTCGGCGTTGATCAATCCCTAGGGGATGCGCCATGCATTCGACCAGTTTTTAACTTCGTTTGAGGTGGATTGAATGCATATCTGGCCTTCACAATGACTCGCGATGGCCTCCCCACTGAACCGATTCAGTGCTGCTTATCCTCCCAGACAAGTCTGAGACCTGTCCTGGTACCAATTTACCGACCCCGGAGGGATGGATGGCTTGGTGAGCTATGAGTGCGAGATTGGACCGTTGACTTCGTGTGCGACTCAGGGCGCCTCTTACCACTGCGCCACATGCGCTCCAAAATTCAATATATCTCATAATTATTATTTGAGCCAACATATTATGTGGTCTGTTAGGGCTCTTGTATAGGTCGACACACGTGTTTCGGCCTTGAAGCCTCATCAGTCGGGCAGACTCTTCGTCTTTAGCCAATCCTCCCGGGGCCCAACACACCCTATAGCCGACGACGAACGATTTATGCAATCGCCGTCACGTGAAAGATCGCAACATCGGCGACTTTCGACGCTCGATTGCTCTTTGCTGGCCTTTTTGAAATATCATACTGTTTATTTCGAGTGTTTTCAAGAGCAATCGTAGTGTTAAAAATCGACGATCTTGTGATTTTTCACTTGACAGCGATTATGTAAATCGTTCGTCGTTTCCTATCTCTTCATAGGGGATGTAGGAGCCCTCGAGAGGAGCGGCTAAACTCGAAAGGCTTTCCCTACTGACGAGGCTCCAAAGCCGAAGCACGTGTATCGGGCTGTAGAAGAGCGCATTACGGACCACATGACATGTTGGCTCAAATAATAATTATGAGATATATTCATTGAAATTGCCTATTTCAAGGAAGAAAAGTTCCATCCCATGCCATACCGGAGAGTAACCTTTCCGGGTGAAAATCAGTAATCAGTGAACTGCTTGTCAGAAATGATGCGAATGTAGCACACGAATGCAGGTTGTAGGCTCAGACGCATTTGTCACTTTCTGTACGGCGCACCTCTTCATCTACGCCAACGCACGTGCTTGGGAAATTATATACGTCCGTACCGAATGAGTCAAATTCGTAGTGACATCCGTCGAAGACTGTGTAATCAGCCATAATTTTCAGACTCGCAAGCACATAAGATCTGTGATGTCACAGCAGATGCTGTTACTTCATGCAAGAGAGGAGGAGCTGATGGAGGAGTTGTATTCGATTGCAAGTCAGCGCGAACGTGCTCTGGAACATCAACAGCAGTCGCTGTATAAACTGATATGTGAGCATTTTCTAAAAGAGTGTGATTCCATTCTTGGTTCCACTTTAACACGTAGTACTGTACCGAGTAATCATGGAAACTTGTTTTTAGGGGAATGTAGCAAGCCCAGAAAACTCCGGAAACAAATTGACAGTTCGAATTCTGTTGCGGCTGAAGTGTTTTCTCGGTAGGAGGAAATGGTTTTTCTTGTTTCTTTTTTCATGAATCAAAATCTACGACAATATCAATCCCTGTTAGGTGAGCCGCAATCATTTCACATTATCACTTTCAACTGATCCGTATCTCAGCTTTTTTCTCTACTGTGTGGGTCCTAGTACTTCAAGCATTCTATTTGTCTCTTCGTGTTCATCGCTTAATTGAGGATTTATCATTCTCATAAAGTTCGTAGAATAGTGGTGAAGCACGTCTCCTTGCAGTTTTGAAGATAGCCTGGCTGAGGTGTTATGTAGATCGTTCGTTATTTACTGCAGGAGATTGTTGGAGGAGAGGATGAGGGATCCACCCCGTGTCGAACCGCGCCGAGCATCGCTAGCCGTTCAGCCGCCGGGCCCTAGTGATAGTCATTCAGAAGCTGTGAAAGGAATAATGAATGGCGCTAGTTTCCAGTTATCTTTGACAAGGTTTCTTTCAAAGCGGAGATTAATTTCTAATCGAATGACAAAAACCACACTTCACATGTGACGCCTCAACGTATTTCGACCGGTCGATGGCGGGGCGCGCATCGAATCTGCGACCACTAGGCACCCCGACCGCAGATTAGCTAGTGAACAAGCTCGCCGAATAAATGAAACTCGATATTTTCCCGGCTACACTTCAGTGAAACGGCCTTTTCAGAAATAAGCATAGCGAAGGAATTCTTAAACCTTATGCTATAGAATGATTATCAATAGTCTAAATGAGAGGCATGTAGTGCGAGAAATATGCGCGTGTGGAGCACGAATGTTTTTCTCTCACTGAAGCGTTGTGAGAAGACTTTTTCAGAAAACGGCTACGTATTCTGCTAGCCAGAATTTTAAGCTTTCAAATAATTACTAAAACAGCTGAAATTTAGCGAGAGCGGTCGCTTGTTCATTTGTTCCTTGCTAACAGAGAGCTTTCCAGTTTTTCTTGACAAGTTGACAAACAAGGGTTTTTTCTAAGAAAATCTACTTGAATTCTGAAGATGTTTCGATAGACTACACCTTCCTCAAAGCCTGGGAAAATGCTTCGTAGTGTGCAAAGCTTCCTACGAAAACATTGGGAATATCACTAAGTATTGCAACACACTCGGCTTGCGCCGCAAAGGTTAGAGGTACTTTGCGACCGCATGTGGTCGGTGGTTCTGACAGCCCCCCCTCCCAAGGCTCCACCAATCCGTCCCTCCGGTGTCGGGTATTGGAACCAAAACTGTATGGGAGGGTGATAGTACTGACTTGATACATTTATACGCCATCGCATATTGTGAAAAATACAAGGCATATGCATGGCGCATCCCTCAAGAATTGTTCAACTCCGACAGCATTGTCACTGTAGACTCCATAATATCACTCACGAGAAGTGATAGTAACGTTGTGATAGAAGTTTGAGAGAAAACTGAACGTTGTATTCTTTATTTTAACGAAAATAAGCATTCATAATAGCGAACTATATCTACAGTGTTCTAACCAGGTCTTTCTTCACGAGTATTGAATTCAAGCGACCAGATGCTATCACCAGCTATATCCGTACTACTTGTTTCAACTTGAATCTAATAAGTGTTTTGAGTGGTTTCTTGAAAGCTCGGATACTAACTAACTTTCAACCTCGATATTACCAAGTAGTCTTTGTTGATCAAGCCAATCATCAACTATTACCTTTTTGAAACCGTGGAGCCACGGCCTCTGTACCTCTAACTGGCAACACTAGACGAGTCTCCTTTACCTCTCTTGCATCTCTAACCTCAGTGTGTTGCGTCTGATAATGGCGCATTGGAGTTAGAGATGCGGTGCAGGTGGAGCAGACTGTTCAGGGTTGCCAGTTAGAGATGCACAAATTGTGGGATTACGGTCGCTGAAAGGGCTAAAGAGGACAAAGGTGCTGGAAAATGAGCCGAATGATATCTTTTTCCTAACAGCCCGTGTTATTGGCTTATCCAACAAGGAGCACAACACTGAGCTCAAATGAATTTTTTTTGTTTAACCGCTTCTAGCGGTGATATGATGTTTCAAATATGACCCATTGACGTGTAGTGATGTGCAAAATTTCGCGTCATGGCAGGACCAGAACCTGCACCTCACTCTTTCCCAGAGCGCGTGCTCTATCCTTTACACTACTGGCGCCCATTTTGCACACCAATCTTTCTACGCTGCTAGCGCATCTATCTGTCAGGCCGCCTGTCGTCAACAACACAGCGTAGAAAGTGTAGCGCTAGCACAAGCATCGGCAGTATAATGGGTTGGAGCCCGCGCTCCCGGCTAGGGTGTAATGTGTGTTGGAATCCCGCTTGAATTAAAAGTTTTGCACATCACTCTACATCACTGGGTATATCTAGAACTCAACAATTCAAAGATTGTGGCAGAGATTTTTGATAAGTGAAAATTTCTCAGGCTGGCTCAGCTAGAAATCCCAGGTGGAAAGTGGGCTAACATCTCATTCGAATGGGATGCTGCAAAGCTTCAGTCGACCTTGTCGTCATTCGGAACCATTCATACGACGTCGGAGCACATTAGTGTGAATAAGGTGATGATGCCGCACTTGCTCTTACTTTTTCAAAACTAAGTCTGCTTTTTTTCGTCCTTAAAGCCTTTTCTCATTTTTTTTCCCTCGCAGAAAACGGAGTATTCTTAGCAGTAGGTAAAATCCTCCAGTTCTTTTTCCTACATTTCCATATTTTCTTGATGGAGTAGATAATTTCAAGCCGTTGTACTTTAAATAGAGAGGATAAATGATGTGAGATGGCCGAAAAGATTGTACCAATAATGCATTTCAGTTATGAGCATGAGGAACGGATATCTTTCAATCAGCTTCCATCCGATCCTAGATGCTGTGAGATCAGAATCTGTTTGTTTAATATCTGACTGGTTTATTCAGTCTATCAGGAGCAGGAAAAAGTTACAGTAGAACAGGAGGCTGGGTAATGTAGTAGCGGTCAGCACGCTTGCCCGGTAGGGGTAAGACACGATTTGACACCTGCCCATGTTCAACGTTTTGCATATCACTTAATAACTTTATTTGGTCCGTATCACAGTTTTTTCCACTGAGCGGATCGCGAAACCTAACATTCAACTCGTTATTTGTCTCTTCATGAATGTCGTAGAACACTAGTGGAGCACATCTCATTGTAATCTCATGATAGCCAGGATGGGACTTTTCGTAGGGCGTTTGTTATTGACTGCCACAGAAGGTTGTGGAGGGGGAGGGGGGGGCTACAAGCTCCACGCTGCGACGAGCATTATAACCATCCGACCACGGCTCCGTTTCTGCGTATTACTCAGCATGAATAGGTGAATTAAACAAATATACTTCTAAAAAAAAAGATGTTCAAAGCCTAAGCGAGGTTTTTTTAAAAACTATCTCGAACGTTTACTGAGAGGTTTTGAAAACAATCGATGCCATAAATATGCTACTGCTATTGGTAGTTCATAGACGATGAAATGGGGAAGGAGAGATTCACTTGCACAAGTGTCAAGTTTACTTTGATTTGTATCAGAATGATGTACAGTGATGTGAATTTATGTGAGATGTAAGGCATTGTTACTCTTCCAGCCATTTCAAGATAGAACTAAATATATCGAACGAAAGTGCGCGTGGCATAGTGGTCAAGGTGCCCTACGACACACACGAGGTCGGTGGTTGGATCCCATACCTAGGGCTTACTAAACTTACCATCCATCCGATTCCAACGAATTTGTACCAAACTTGTGTGAGATGGTAGTAGCACTAACCAAATACATTGATAGGCCACTGCGAGTCAGTTTAAGGCCAGATGTGCATTCCATTACCTCGGACGGTGAACGAATGGAGCTGGATACATAGCGCACCCCTCAGGGATTGATCAACACCGAGAGCTCTATCTTTTTTCTGTTTTCATATCAGATAGCTGATTTCTAGTCAAATGGTTCATGTCTCAGATTACGGTGTGTGTGACCTTATCTTTCACTAGTTATGTGGGAGAACAAAATTGGAGTGTAATACTGGGATGTTGGTGGACCAGCTTGTCTTCGATCACTGGAGAAGTTTCATGTTTCAGAATGATATTGGAGAAAATCCACCAATGGAGTGCGATGAACACGACGGTGGCGCAGTAATGGCACAGAAATCAGTATTCGATATGAAGTTACCAGAAAATCTATGGAGTATGAGTAGAGAGCAACTTGAAACGGTACATTTGGACTATTTAAATGAAGAATTGTGTTACGTCGTCTTCCATATACAACACAAATTGGTTACTAGAAAATCAAGAATAGTTTCCTTCATGACTTCAAACAGGCCACGAGGTTGACAAATAGCGTGATACTTTTCGGTTATAAGGGGATAAATTATTATTTGACCTCATTTGCTGTACAAGAGTTTTTCGTAGGGGTATTAGTAATCATCTCAAAGCTTGAATCGCAGGCTAGCGCAGTACATTTCCGATTTTCAAAAAGACCCTTCTATAACGCTGTAAAGTTCAAAATAAAATTATGTTTCACGTGCGCATATTTCTCGCCAGACGGAGTTCTTTTTATGGACTATTACTAATTATTCGATAGCGTAAGTTCCAGTAATTCCAAAGCTGTGATTGTTTTCTTGAAAAGAGCGTTTCTCTGCAGTGCAGCAGAGAAATAAAATCTAATTCACATATGGGGGCAAGGGGACTTTGGCTATTCTATGGAGCTTTGGGGATGTGGCCGTTTCAAAAAGTCGATCGTTGAATTACGGAGAAGATGTGAAGTGTACCTTCATTTTGAATTTTGCAGCTTATGAAAGTGTCTTTTCAAAAAACCGGCGACGTTAGGCTTTAGTCAGAAATTTAATCTCCCAAATGATTACTAGCACTCCTATGAAAGGGTTTTGGACAACGAATGAGGCCGAATTTTCATTTCTCTTATAACGCAAATGAACCAGTAGCTTTTTGTTGCCTAAACTCGCGACATCTTCGTCTTTGTCTGAGCCAATCATTCAAGTCGATGTCCATTGTCGTATGTCCTTGTTAATATCTTCACTTTCTTTGTCGTTGTATCGAATCTTGCTCGGCTTAGCACCGCTCAAATGGAAAGCCTCACTCGATGACCTTATGTACACGGTAGATTATTCGGAGTCAGCTAAGCAAATCACTATCAGCAGATAAATTGTATACATGACCATATTGGAGATGAAGTCATTGCCGAGTGAGGTCTTTCACTCTAGCAGTGCTTTACGAAAGAAGAATCTACTCGTTCGTCAATGGACCATGAACCACAACTACGACGAATGGCTCGGACAATCAACTCTGATCTCCGGCTGTGAAGTAGACGAAACACCGGAACGTTAGGCGAACGAAGCTTATTTATCAACCTCCTCATGGTACTAGCTGAATCATAAAAGAATATATTACTAACTGTTCATTCTTAGATTAGAATTATTTTAGCTTTCAAAGAATCACTAGACATTTGATGTAAAATGGTCTCATTAATATAAAGTACCTCTTACTTGTGAAGCTACTTTTATAGTTCAGATAGAATCTTTTCAGACTAGAAAATTGTCGAAAGGAGCTCTATCAAATTCACCCGTTCCAGATTCTGACATGTCACCAATCATGGCTGAATTTGAATTGATTAAAGTAGGGAGCGTTTTATTTGCTTGTTAGCTTGTTTACTAAGTTCAGAAAATGAAGCTTGTAAATTTGTACTTACAATGGATGTCGTGTTGAGAATTGGTTTCTAACTGTAATCCTGTCAGAATTCCACGTTATCGGAGTCTGAAAGCTCTGACTCAACGTCATCTTTCGAACCAATCACTGAGGATTCTTCGGAAATTTTCGCCTCGGCCCTGGTGAAGGAAGTCCTGAGTGTCGAATTCCTTCATGTAAGCATTCATTTCTCAGCGTCATAGCACTATTGTTGTCTTTGAAACGCTTTATCAGTTGTTCATTTGTCAATATTTTTAGACTCTTCAACAGCCGTTATCTTCTTGGTTGATGCGTGTCATTTCCAAAGACAAGGTGGTAAGGAAACGTGCTGTTCGCTATGATTTGCTATTACGATTAATTCCCCTGAAGTTTTATTCTTTGATGCGCCAATTGTTTTCAGTCTACTGAGGCAGAAATACCGTTGAATTCTGTTGGGAAATCTGCTTGCTCAATGAAGAGACCACACAGTGACATTAACGAGAAGTGAGTTTGTCTCGTATGTCTGCACTAAATATGCTAATTGTTTTTGTCTTATATGTTATATAAGTGATGTTTCTTCAAGTAAAAACCTTGACATTTCATGTGAACTTTTGACTTTTTTGAACACCTTATTGATCCATCTTCATTACTTTTTTGGCTGTGAGGATTCCAGTACTTCTGGCATTCGATTCGTTTTTCGTCTTCTTCTTGAACGTCGTAAAATACTGGTTAAGCGATTCTCTTTGCAATCTCGAGGATAGCCTGGCTTTGGCGTGCTAGAAGGCGTTGTTTTCATCACGGCGTCTTCACATTTCATGTGAACAAAAGCAAAAAATGTAAAACCGTTGTTACGACAAATTTCTGCGCAGATCCCATGAGTTAGAATAAGTAGGCTCGTACATGTGAAAAACTCTTGCTAAACCAGGCCAAATTATATACGACGGAGATGTAAGGTATTATCTGAGAAAGCTGCTATCTTATCTTACATTTCATTATCTGTACAACACAATCGTAATCTTTTCTGAATCCCGCCGTTTAGTCGTTTACCGCTGGACAATGTGAATGGCCGTACGTCCACCTACCTCCATTATCAAAAATAGAAGGAAGGAAAGTAAAATATTTCCAAGAAGTTTGAGTGATGGATTGTTTTAAGCCTTAAACGAAGTCTGAAATGGCATCTCTAGTGGTAGACGTACGTTGCCTCATCAGCACCACATACCATTCGATTCACCCCTACTATCATAGGGATTCGACGTCGAAGAAGTATCACTTTACGTCAAGTGAAGTGTTCACTTGATATTGCGTTCTTTCAGAGTAATTGATTGTCGATTGCATAGCATATGGCTGTTACGGGGCATATGTAACAATGCCTTTCAATCGACTTTTTGAGACTTCGCTCAAGAATTCAATATAGTCTTATAGGCTGTTGAATGATGTGCAATTTTATATCTTATGGCGGGAGTTAAACCCGCTTTCACCTTCCCTAGAACTCGTGCTAACTGCCGCACCACCAGGTTTCCCGTTCAGTTTTTCACTCCTTCTGCAGTACAAGGTATTGGAGCTGTTAGCAGTCAACTATCAACAAGTTTGGTCTGGTAAGACAATGCGGTCGTTATCACGCCTCCGCAAAGGTTGAGCTGCGGGTTCAACTCCCGCCCGATGTTCAAAGTTTTGCATATTACATGACATTTCTTGGGTATGTAGTTGTCACGTCATACTTTTATAATATTTTGTTTAAATGAAGAGTCCAATTAGCATAAATTATAGTTCAAAGTGCACTAGTTTATATTGTGAAGTAGGGAATTAATGAAATAAAGAAAATCGGAAAACATCACACTAAGGCATTATGAGTTCGAAGACGTCATTAACAGTGTGCGAGCGTCGAGCAACGACTATTGGGTGTTAGGATCAGCACGGTCAAAGAGACCATGCATCGGAGTGAGTTTTGAGTACCACTTGTAATTTTTTTAGTTGTGGATTTCAGAGATCATCCATAACTGATAATTGATTTTTAAGGTAAACTGCAATAAAGAAGAGCCATCAACAAGTGAGCAAGAATTTGAAGCCCACGTTAGGCTCCAGGTAAATCTTGTGGCCTTTCAAGATCTAAAAACCTTGAGGTTTTGTGGGCATGTCGGATCAGTGTTTGAGTTTTACTTTCAGGGCAAGTCTTCATTCAACGAAAACGAGTTTCTAGAACAATTAACAAATTTGTTCGTAACTACAATGAAATGTGCTCCACATTCGACTATAAAAGAAGACCCAAACAGTAGCGAAATTGATTTGAGCACTGTACTGGGGTGGAAGCGCGTCTTGGAAAAAATTGAGCAGTCAGCGTCATTTTGGCTTCGAGATAGATAACCATGTTAGCAGTTGATTTGCAGTGTGCGTCTGCTGAGTTACATTAGTGCCTGTCTGATTTTAGAACTTCATTCTTATCATGTAGAATTTGAAATTTCAACATATGGGGATCGAGACTTCTCAGGACCATGAATGAATTATAGCGATATCTTCATTAGGGGGCCAGACTCTCATGATTTATCTGCAAAGGGCTTCATTACTTATTAAAGGTAGTAAGATTCAATGCTCTTCGTTATGATCTAACCATGTTTCCTACCAGACATGACCTTACAAGTAAAACTCATGGATTCCCGTATGTGGACTTGTTTACCCCAATTTTCCTGCAAGTTATCTCTTCACTAGAAGTTTTGAATGTATTGATAATCTACTTACTCCCCTACACTTATAAACCACTGTTTTTAGTGTTTATTCAACTATATAGTGTATCATGCAATATTTTGTGATTACATTTCAGTTGGAATGAATAAATGGGTTTGCCCTAGATATAGCCGATGACAGCTTGATTCTACAAAATATTCTGATATGGGCTATTTCGACGTCTGATATAAAGGATTTCAACTAAGTCGTCGCATGTGACCACAAAAAATAAGGTTAACGTCGCGTTCCACTAGCATGTTTCTAGACCTCGCTATCAACATTCAATATAGTTTGTGAGCTATTTAGAGCCTTGTCCTTGTTGGTACGTGAATGACTTACTTGCGTTTCGACGGTATCACCCACATAAGCAGACTGGAACTACTTGTAAAATGTACTTGTAAAATGGCGGTGCTCAATTTGTACGCCAGGTGCATGAGATCACGGCACATGATATGCAGCGAACGAAATGTATTTGCAGCTGGGAGGAGTTTTCTTGGCGGGACTTGTAAGATACGCAATATATCCGATTATATTCCTGGTCGTGTACACATTCCATGGAATCATCAAGTAGCTCTAACCTCTAGAATAGATTGGACATCTTTCTACTTGTTGACAATGGTCTCAATACGAACCACCGGTAGGAGGACTAGGAGTGGTTTTCCTTATGCATTCGGCATTTTTTTCTGATCGGGAACCCAATTTTTACGTAAAGAAGAGTTCTAGAAAATATCAGTATTCAGTTATTTTCGTCACAACTTCCTTTAAACTCTGGATATCGTTTTGATGAAGCTATTAGAAAATTGAGCGCGGCATCAGTTCGCCACTTTGGATTAAAATTTCCCTCCCAAATGCTAAACCACGAAATCAGCATTTTTGTTTTAACCCTTGCAACTAAACCTGTTCACTTATCGGAACAACACTGAAGGTTTTCAATTTGAATCTTGATAACCGAGATATAGAATATTCATTTTTGTATTCGCACACTATGCCACTGCGGATTATCGTTCGTGGCCCTTCATCACAGTTTTCGACTAAGACGACATTGAATGTCCGTTTTTCAGAATTTGCTTTTGCTTCAATTGCCCTTGTTTTCTGTGAATTTTGGGGCTATCTATCACCTTGCGACTTGTTACCTTAGAACATTTGAGTATCTGGTAGTAATTTGCCTCTATCCATTCACAACAAGCCAATTATAGTGTGGCTGACCAAAATCTGAATCGCGACTTTGGCGCGGAATCGAAATGCGCATTGGAAATAGTGTTCACTGAGCAGTCTTTCAACAGTGAAGCTGCCGTGAAGAGATTTCTTGAAGTTCGCGTTTTTTCTGTCCTGTTCAGGAAATTGGCAGGGGCTCGAAAACGAGCCAGATCGGACAGCACAGGTAAGAGAGAAATTGGCCCGCAACGCTTCTAGAAATCGAGTGACTGCTAGTGTAAAGGAAGGGAACCACAGTATATCGAAATTGCCAACATGTTTCTAAATATTTGTGTTTTGACTGACTTGATTAACAGATGTATTTTTTAGCAGTTATATTTTCCAAGAACCGTTTAGAAAATTGTTGTAAGATTTGGGACCAGGCTTAGGCTACGTCATCTCTGCAGTCCTACTTGGTAGTTACTGGTCAGAAACTATTGATCAGGGCAATAACAGTACACTCACTGCTTAATGTGACTGAAAATCAACATTGAGAATACCCACAATCTGAGTAGTCTAATCCGCAGATTTGAATTGTCTGAGTTTGTTCATCGCCATATACCGCGAGCACATCGAAATGTGTTGGAAGTCTACGTATCCGCAACGTTTCACATGGAATTCATTTTATCGTTTTCTTGAATAGATGATGTTTTTTTTTTACGTAATCTGATGACATATTTTAAGGGGCCACTATACTTCTAGCTTTCGATCTCGTCGCAGTCATTGTGATTAATGATCTTCTTTAATTCGAAGAATAGTTACTGCTGTTCTTATTTTAAATTAGGTACAAACTTTGAATTTTCAACTGGTGCCAAGGAAGTTTCTCTACAACCTAGTACAATTAGCTAGCTCATCCACTGTCTTCACGTTAGCGCGAATAAAATCGAGAATTCGAAAATCACTAAATGACTTATGCCTCCACAGACAATCGAGCTGATGCGTCAGCTTGGAATAGCACAAGTAGCGGGCAGACGATAACTCTCGTGTGAGCTTGCCAAACATTACAGAGAAGCGATAAAAGATTATTAAAAAAGTGCATTAATGACGAAGGTGCAGAAGCTGGGAAAACCAATCGCACATCTCAGCGAAGTTTCGGTGATTACAATACCGAGATGATTGCACTTTGATGATCCGATGGAACAGTTACAGGTTCGAGATATCGATGGAGAAACCATCCACGTTCACCACTCAAATCTCTTTATAGCCACTATAGCTATGTCCTCTTATCGTCAATGAAAACGAGAATAGATTTGTTATCCCGCGGGATTTTCCTTTCAATATGTAAAGTGTTATTTTGCCGGTGAAATTTCAAACAGCTTCTGCTCAAGACACGATAAGACCGGAATATCTGCAGAAACTGTAGCCAGTTGTTGTCAGCACACTGGCTCTGGCTTCGTTTCTCACCTATAAAAGTGAAAAGTTCCTAGCCTATGGAAATCTAGTGTGACCGATCGCGTTGTTGTTCAAAAGGGAGAATTTTCACGTCTATAATCTTCATTGGAGTACTGCTAAATAGAGTTGACAGAGCATTTTGAAGGACAGTCGTGCGAACAAGCAACACTATAAAAAGGATTCAGTAATATAAACCACACCCTCACGATAACAAGAATCAATAATATTTAGAAAGAGACAAGAGACCACTCTGTCTCATTTTCATCGATTGGAAAAGGAGCATTGAATCAATTGAAATAGAAATAGTCATGGAAGCTCGAGATATCAAAAGCGTCCCTACTCACTGTACAACGATTCATCGTGAGCTATAGTGAGATTTTTCTACCAAAATATTGTCATTCTGGAACGGTATTACTATCAACGTAAGAAAAGGAGTTCGACAAGGCAATACAATCTATCCACATCTATCCACCACTACCCTCCAAAGCGTTGCGCGTACATTAGCATGGCAACCATAGGAGCGAAAATCAGCAGTTGACATTTACACCATCTTTGCTTTGCTGATGTCATTGTTCCATAAATCAGACAGATTGAGTGCTGTTCAATTTCGACAACGCCTGTGGAAAGATCGGACTTAATGAACCTAAGGGATAACGTGTACCAGCTAAGGTACACGATTGTTTGGAGGCCTTTCTCGCTGCATAAAAGCTTTCTCTCAGACATTTGACAATCATTCAAAAGCTTAAATTTTTGCAATTTCAACGATATGTTGAATTTCTAGGAAAACCTTTTTAATACGGTGCAACAGTGAAAGAAAATCGAATTTAACACTCAATTTTCTTCATTTGCTCGGCTGGAGCTTCGATATGGTTCTTCATCAAAGTTTCATTAAATACTAGATTTTCCAGATCTCGAAGAATTTGATAATGTAAACGGTTTTTTGGAAGCTTATCACAGAACGCTGTAAGAGCGAAAAGAAGATCACATTTCACGCCTAATATGCTACCCCACCGCTTGGACGTCATAGGTAGTTTATTGGTAATTTTAGGTGAAGTATATAAGTCACAGGTGTCTTATCGTTACTAAATGACGGAATATCACTAATGAATCTCTTATAAAAGTTCTTTGATATAAAGAGGAATTTCTCCTCTTGAAATTCTTCATTTTTCAGCGGTAATACCACGTCTTTGGAAAAAATAGACAAACTTTCAAATGCTCTTGTGCATTTGTATCGCCTGTCTTGCAAGAACGTAGCTTGAAAGCATATCTTTTACAACTAACGATTTCTAATAAAGGTCTACTTCTAACATGTAGCTCAAGTAAGTGTAAGAAGAGCGCGCGTTCATCATTGCGTGTAACACGCTACTTCCTACATCAGCACTCATATTCAGAAAAAGTATTGTTTTACTCTTTCTAGACATTTTAGCAGTTATTCGATAACTCAAATCTCAAAAAATTGGAAGGTGTATCTTATTTTTCTAATGTCTAAATATTACGATGTAGCAGTGAAAAAGAATGTTATTTGGCACCCAAGTATCTTTGATGAACGAAGCTTTTCTTTAAAAAAACAGCACCTCTTCGATAACACAAATCTCGGCAAATTTGATAGTGGTCCTGGTTTCCCAATAAATCTCTTTATTGCGCTGCAACACTGAAATTGAGATTGCATTTCGCGCATTTTGCGGCGAGCATGTCTTCCTCGGGTAGGTCGATGTATGTTGCAACATTAGCATCAATCCGTCGCCGTTCAATAACTAATCGATTGCTCAATCATCGGGGATTTCAACGATGTGCTTGTCTTTGAGAAAAATTTTCTTTGGGAGCTGTAACAACGAGAATAAAACTGTTTGCACATCTGAGTATTATTCTCTATACACGGCTTTTCTCTTAGGCTTTCACGTCCATGCGAAAGTGCAAATCTTAAAATTTCGAGGATATGCTTAGTTTTTGAGAGACTTCTTAGTTCTTCGTCACAGCTAAGAGAATATAGAGCTTTACACTCGACGCGCACCAAACGCCACTTACAAATTGCGCTGCGCGATCGGCACGGCGCCGAGTGCGAAACTCTATAGTCTTTTAGCTGTAACAATACATCAAAACCTCCTCAAAAACCAAGCTTATCATAGAGATCGTTGAGACTTGTGCTATCGAATGGTTATTGGAAATCTAAATGAAAACCTCTGTCCAAAGATGGATGCATGAGTGTGACAGAAAAATTGCTACTTATATATTAAGCGGCGATAAATTTTTAAACTAATCTCAATCGCTGAACAGGAAATTTTCAAAAGAGTGTTGTGGTCAACGAGAGTTTAAATATCTGCCTGCAACTATAAGTCATCTGCTTTTTGAAACACCCTTTTAAAACGCTGTAGTATCCAGATGAAAATTTAGTTTTCACTAGCATTTCGCCCCTATTTTCACCACGCGTATAATGGAAGTATGAAAAGCATGCCAACGTGTACAAGTTTTTCGCTGTGTCAAAATCACGCGTTTTTCATCTGAAGTTTCTGTCGATGCGGCAAAAAATTTCTAATAAGATAACAATAGTTGCCGCCTTGTCAACGCATAATGCGGTAGACCACTGTCGAGTTAGATCGGGCGATTATCTTACTAACAAGTCGTTGCTGTGTGACTTGCCTTCACATTTTACTCAGCTATGAACCTTTTCGGCGATTTTGCTTACCGGCCAACTCACAGAGCGGGGAACGGGGCCGGAGCAGAATGATCAATCGCGTTTTAAATATTGTTTTCAGTTTGGGGTATTTCATCACATTGACAGCACCTTCAGATAAAATGTAAATTCTGATGGTATGGAGGATAGTCTACACGCTGAGATGCTTTTGGTGGTTCCAGCGATTTAGACGCATAATAAAAATAAAGGCGAAAGGCGGATGAGAAACGAAATCTTATTCTGGATCTTGAGTTATATGAGTTATATAAAAAGGTGATTTGAAAGAAACCGGCAATGCATAGTTGTAGCCAAAAATTTGAGCTTTCTAATGATTCCTAAACCATGAAGAAATCCTGACCAGTGAAGAAAAAACACACCCTTCAGATTCTTGATATTCAAGCTGTCAAATAATCTATGAAACCTAGAAAGGGAATAAAAAACTTTTTTCTTGGATATGGGTGCGGATTGGGAAGAAGCACCGAGATTATTTCTCTGGAGCCACATAATTCTAACCAGTAATTTCCATACCGATGTTTCAAGCCTTTTATTCAAGCACAGTTCTCCCTTCCCGCTCAAAATTCTACCACTATCCATAATTACTCAACCGTTTCTCACGTAGGTCAACTCTGAATAAATGGAAAAACGAATGATTGATATAAACTTAGTTATAATGAGAGTTTTTGATGGATAGACATCGAATACAGCATGCATAATGATTTTTGATAAATTACGAGCTGTTCTCCAATTTTTTATTTGCTGTGATGACTCTTGAGCCTTAGTAATACTGGGGAAGACCAAAACTAAAGATTTTCCTCGTGATCCCCTTGTACAATGCAATACGATGATTGGATGCCAAATTTCGTAGGATTGCTTGGTAAACGAGCATTTTTTTCCACAAATACAGGTACAACTAAACTAAAAGCATATGAGTGAGTACAGAGTATCTCATTCTATCAAGCTAATACAAGAAACCCGATATCTAAACGAAGAAAAAACCTTAATCAAACAGCGAAATTCGCTCAATTCACTTTGCGCGCATCGATTTCTATAACCGATCGTTAGAGGCGAAAGAACTTTGGATTTTTCTCCTCACTGAAAGGAACGTATGACTATAGTAATACGAAATTTTATCTGTAGCAAATACGTTTTATCCTGTCAATAAAGTAAATCAAAATAACCGAATAGTTTATTAATCAGTCAATAACATCTATCACTAAATGTGTGCATATCTGCTGTTCATGAAGTGAAAAGACATTGTTCATGCACTTCTATTTTGTGAGCAGTCTTCATTTCCAAATTTTCTCAATACGTCACTGAAAAATTGTTCGTTGATGGCCTTTTATCATAACTTGTTGTTGAAACTATAGTGAATGTGGCTTTTTTCGGAATTTAGTTTCGTTTTTATTTTAATGAGTCTCAAGAATATTTACCACTCTGTAACTGTTTCCTTTAAGCTGTATGAAATCCTCGATTCAGTTTGCTCAAACACATTCACATTGAAGGAAAATTATCTGAAGCGAAAATCCTTATTGATTAACTCTTGGAGAAACTGTGCACACTCAAAGTTCAAATTACTTGTCTCGAGAAACAGGAAAGACCTTACGAAACTTTTATTCCATAGTAGTCCAATTGAGGTACCAAAGGAGAGCTCATGGATGGCACGATTGTACATTAGCTACTGCACAAAACATTCACAAACGACGTCCAACGTCACATCATACGGAGAAGACGTTAGAGGAAGAAAAAGAACTCGAACTTCAAAACCAGATGCTAGGAAAGGTCAGCTCCAGAAAGGAATTAGGGGCAAAAAAGCTAGGCCTCATGGCATGAATATCTCACTAAATGAAAAAAAAGGACAGGAAAGAGATTGCGTTTTTACAAAAAACTAGGGCATCGGCCAAATAACTGTTACAATGCTCCAAAACCAGAAGAGAAATTGAATGTCATGAAACCGGCGATTTGAGGCACAAGTACAAAACAGTATATACGATTTGTGCAATTCAAACTCAGGTGATTAACATTTATGATCATACTTTGAAAACGTTTTAGAGTAGCTAGGCGTGATTTGTTCGAAGAACCAACTCCGCGACGCATTACCAAGACAAAAACAAGGTAGCATTAAGTCTACGGGTCGCAAATCAATATGATCAATGTGCAGGGTTCGTGAAACCGGGTCAATCCACCAGCTTGTAAGAGTTGTATGGCTGTAATTAAAGTTGCTTTATGAGTTATTAGCTTCAGCCTCGAATGTAATACATGAATAAAAGGCTTCTTAGCCTGAAAATGAAGCTGTGGAAACACTAGTTGGGCAGATGATGGACAAGTGGAGAAACAAGCCAGGAACTGAATACTACCTATGATGTGAATAAGAGGGAAGAATCGGTATCTATAGGTATCATATCACATTATAGGTATCATGGTGCATTGGCTGCTCTCAACAAACAAGCTATCCGAGGTAGTATTCGCCTCAGGATAATGCTCATCTTCCATGCTCGCAAAGACGAGCATTTTGCGAATTCTTGCCGCGTCATTCGAGCATAGTCATTCGAGCATTCCAGAGCTAATTGAAAGTAGATTAACTAGGAGGGGTGAGATGGAAAGCACCAATCGACTTCATAAAAACTTATTTTCGAAAGGATGCATTGACCGGATGGTTACTGAGTGGAATATGAGAATGGAGATAGCAATGAAAGAAATTTAAAGCAAGTTGTAAACTGCTTCCAAATGATATCAGCAATGTGCTTGCTTTTCTCTTCTTAACTACAGCAGCGTATAATACACTCTAAATGATTTTTGACTGTAGAATGATAGAGCAAAGTCTCTGCTAGATCGATCTCTTGTTCAAAACCTCTTGAGCCTCTTCATTACTAAGAAATTATTGCTTATTAATAATCAACAAGTGCGCGGTGACGCAAAAATAGCTTGTATTAGATTGGGTCAAACAATAGCGCGCGGCCTCGAATAATGTAACAGCCCTACAAATAAGTTCTCGCGATTACGGCTGATGAAAGAAAAGCCCTTCAGCGGAATTTCAAAGACGTTCCAGATTTTTTGAGAAGGATATAAAGAGCTGATTTTTTGCAATCGTAAGTACATACTTACATTAAAAAACGCCAAACTGGCTCAATATTGGGCCCAGAGCAGCGAAGCATCCAACGTCAATTTAAAATTTCAAGAACATTTTTACAAGCCAAAACCTTATACTAACTAAGCTCCTTGAAGATGATTATCAAAACAACCCGCTTCTTAACTTTAACACACAGATTCGCAAATTTTAGTCGACTCCTTGCACGTCCTCCGGAGAATCGAATGGCTCCCAAGGTTTTTTCAATCCCACCCTTCCATGCTTAAGTTTGGGATAGGTGGGGGTACAGCCGTATCTTTTCCAGTCGCCGTTATGCAACGTTACAAGAGTTCCAGTTTCATGACATACTGCCGTGCAACTTTGCGTTGTTCTTCTGTTTTAATTTCAAGGATTACGTTAGCACTATGTTGTAAGTCGTGTTGCTCGATTACGTTGGACATTTCCATTAAACAATCTGCTTCCAAGATGTACTTGCCCATCCCGTTCTTGACATTTTGTGTATCGCCCTCGATGACTCTTTCCATATGGACGAAGTAATCGACTGTTAATTATCTTCCAGTGGCACTTCTACTAGCTCTCTTACGTCGGCTCGTAAGTATTCAAAGTGTTTACTGGGCTCTACAAACCCCGCTAATGTTCGATGTCGTACGGAAAGTTCGAGTCTAATTGGAAGGAAAGTGACCTTTGTCAAGCTGATTAAATTTGAACGTACCGGTTATTTCTCCAAATTAAAGTTGTTCGTTTGCTGCTTAGTGGCTTGCCTCATTGCGCTACTCACTTGAGTGTTCTGCCGCCCTATTCGGATGCGCTTGATGTGTCGTCGTCTCGTTCGACTGGTGGTCTGGATGCCTCGTCCGGCTGACGTGGCTGAAATACATTCTGAATGCTATAAAATAAAAAGAAACTAGAAAACTGGGTAAAACAGTAGTTAAAGAATCATTGGACAATTCATTTGTTTCGTCAACGCACCACTTATATACAGCTTCATTGGCGCTCAATTCCCGGTCAGTACACCAGATCGAAGTGGCTTAAGTGGCGATTGTGTCAGAAGAAGCCAGTTTTGGTAGGCGAGTGCATCAGACTAGATAAGTTTTTGGTGAGGTTTGGGGATTAATGCGTGTTGTGTGCCATTGCAGGAGATGGCCGGTTTTACGGAGCACCATGTTGACCTTTGGCTTCAGTATTTCGTGAGAAGCATCACGATCCTCATAGATCTGTGCCTTCGATAGCTTCTTTTCCCAGTGAGCTGCCAATCAGATAGCCTCAAACTTGAGTCAAAGAATCAAGCCTTCTAGGTTCTAAACTTAGAGGCTGGCAACTCATGAATGGATTGCCAGTCTTTCTCGGAGGAGAGGGGAGCTTATTTTTTGGAGGCGTCTCCAAACCGCCTTCCATGTACTTCCCAGCTTCTTTATTACAAGCTTTGGCCGACTTGACTCTCAAACATAGAGTTCAATCAAATAGGCAATGGAGAAGCAAAGATCTAATCCCTTGAATCTATTCGCGTGACTAGTGAGCGCACGGTTGCTTTTGGTTATCGTTTAGTTCCGTTATTCATCACTTAGGAGCGCGTCACGTGCCATCGCGACTGATCGTGCGGGATCCCTCAAAGATCTCGTTGTGACTCGTTGAGTATCAAAGACTCTCCTTAGAGCGAGGAGGACCCACTAGACCATTCTTGCACATGATAGGAAAAAATGGAAATGTTGCTGGTGCCCGATTGAGTCACTTGACGATTAACGACGACAGGTAACAAGTGAATGTTGCTCCTGGGACCAATGCACTTTCTATAATATGTAATAGTACAACAATATCACAAGAATAGTAAAATACAATAACGACATGCAACGCGATGATACCCATACACGATGGTAAAATTAGTATAAGGCTAAATGGATGGTGCTTCGAACCCCAGATTATCAGATGAACTAAGGGTAAACGAGATACAGAAGAATGACAATACAAACAGAAAGATATGCAACAACGAGAATAATGGTAAGCTAATAGCAGGATGGTGGTATAATCCAAGAGAGATGAGGTGATCCAGGTCACATAATGTTGAACTGTGTTTAATTAGATTAACAGTTATGAGTATGAGAAATGAGAAAATAGTAGTTACTCGGGAGAGGTGAGGAAAAAGAATAAAGTTCCTAACAGTCCGACCAGTCAGAAATTGCAACTGTGGGGATGGTGTCACTCGATAACGATGAAGATTTCTCCAGCTAATGCAACAAATCAAGGGTAATCGAAGCAGTCTTGAATTAATCAATTAAAATAGTGAAAAAAGTTAGTTCACCCATAAAAAGTCCTTTCAAAATTCTTTTTTTAATAGAAGATAAATAACCGAACAGTTCATTTTGATCATAAACAAATAATCCTCCTCTCTTAGCGTGACTATAATCTGCCTTGTTTACTTGGCTTTTAAACAATCGTCACAGGTGGCAGAATGCATTTATACTTATGCATCAACTCACCATGCCACAGTGATGTATCAGATTGGTCCAGTTATCCTTCCAGACAAGGTTGCCATCAATTTGAGGACTTTATAGCAGGGATGGGCGACGTATTTTGAGTGTAGCACGTGACTTTGGTTGTAGTATTCAAGGTACAGACGTGTAAACCTCGAAAACGCTTAACTCTCACTTACTAAATTGTAATCTGATATCTTTTCCGCATCAACTGCCGTTCAGCGCCCAGTGAAAACAGCTGAAAAGTTTTCTATTTCGAACACTTATTTCGTCACAAAAGACGCTGATCACTAACATTAATGTCCGACTCATATAAACACTATTTGTCTTCTTTTGGCCTCCGGTTACAATTGTGCTATAGAACTACTCTTCTATTTGTGCATTGGCTTTTGCATTATAGAGACGATGCGTATGGTTTTAGCTCTAATCTCAACACCAAATAATCGGCCATGGCAACAGGTCATCTGGTTCCATGCGTCCACATCCTAAGTTGTCGGTTGCACTACATTTCTTTCCAGTTTTAAACTACATCCTTTTGCCTACTGCAAGTAGAAGATCAAGTTTCACAAAGCAAATTGCAATGCTCTCAGTTTTTATTACCTAAGTTCAAATGGAAATCATTTTAGTTATTATCTAAGCGAACATGTCATATGGTCAGTTAAATAGACTGACAGACTGACTTATAAAGCCCGACACACGTATCTCGACCTTGAAGGTTTTCATTAGGCGGGCGGTACCCTTTGTCCCTAGGCAATCCTTTCGGGGCACTCAGTCGCCTATGCTAAGAGTATGTAAGAGGAGTACAACACTGCCCATTCAATGACTACTTCACTTGTTAGACGGCGTAAAATGTTCGTCGTCGCCTACTCTTAGTATAGGGGACCGAGCGTCTCGAGTGGATTGGCTAAGACGAAACGTATCGCCCGACTGATGAGACTGTCAAGGTAAAAAACACGTGCATCGGGCTCTCTAACCCTTACGCACGACTATAGAAAGCGATGTGCGCAGAGCGAAATACGCGACTTTTGTCATGTGATTAAAGTTTTATCTGCCGTTTTGCGAGAATTTTTGGAATTATCGCATCACTATAGAAAAAATTTCGCCTTTTTTGCTCATATGATTTTTCTTTGAATATATGGGTCTTATATAGAGAAAAAAGTTGGTTCATTCGGAATTATGGTGAATTGACAATTAACCAATTGTATTGGGTTGTATGGAGGATATCACAATAAAAAACTCTAGTTTTGATCTATCATAGTTTCATACAAGACCAAAAAGCCATCATAGTAAGTAAAGATTGAAAACGATGAGTAATTTACCACAGAAATGATAATGTACGCTGTAATCGATATTGGTTCATCGACAACTCTCACTATAACTATGTTTATATCAGTCATTTGTTTACTTCCAACTATTCAGTGCCGACGTACGTGAGAAGATTGAGTTCTCATGGATAGTGGAATAATTATAAGAGTGGAGGGACATTCGGGCTCTAGGAGAACTAGTAAGTGATAATAGGTCGAGGAAAAAGTTTTGAGAAGATATGTGACTTTTTTTTTGGGTGTCCACCATTTTTTCTGATTGTGCGCTCATTTGAAAGAACGTCTTTTCTCGCGGAGTGGTATATAATTTATCTAAACTTTGGAAGACATTGTGACTATGGACAAAAGTGGGTAGGCTTCGACAATCCATACTGGCATAACCAGTGATTATCAGAAGGACAAAAATCATTGAGCATTCCAGCCAAAGATTTGTGGAAGGAGAAGCGAATGCTTGTTGTCTTTTGAAGTCGAAGCGGAACTGTTCATCGTGAATTGTTGAAAAAGGGACAGAGCATGACGGCCGGCTGTATTGTGAGATTTTAAAACGTGTTTACCGACGTCTGCCCAATGGAGTTCGAATCGTTTTGTAACAAGACAACGCAAGCCTCCACCGCGAACTGACAAAAAAGTGGTTGAGCGATGCTGGTTGGACCGTTTTTGAACACTCTCCATAGAGTTCGGATTTGGTTCCAAGCGACTATCATTTGTTTCGTTCAATGGAGCACTGGTTGCGCGACAAAAAGTTCGGTACCGATATTGAATTGAACAAACCGGTCATTCATTTGTTCAACAGCATGAGATCGGCATTTTATGCTCGCGGAATCGACCATTTGCCGGAGAAGTAGCAAGAAGTGCTTGAAGTTGAAGGGAAATATTTTGGTTATCAATTTTTCTCTGTTCGGTTGTAATAGGTGCATGAATGAATGTTTTACAAGCATTTTCTCACAACTTTTTCCCCAACCTATTACATATTCTCCGCTTAGTCATTGTATCAGCATGCCAACTTTTATTCACTGTTCAGGTGTACACATCTGTTCTTATTAGGCAAGCAAACCTAATATGTGAGTTTTTGCTGTTAGATGTTCATTTTATGAGTTGTTGGCTATTGAATAGCTATTTTGAGTAAAAGGCTTGGAACATCGACGTTATGTACACTACTGGTCAGAAATATGGGCCTCCAAGGAAGTATTCACCGCATTGATGAACGCAGCTTTTCGCGCACTTACTCCAACTATATACTACAACTACCTCCACCCAGACTTCTATCAGAAGAGACGTGCTCTCAAGCTACGTTCTAACAGGACAAGCGATAGAAATGCACAATAAGGGTTGAAAGTTTGATTTTTTTTTACCAAGGATATGGTATTACCGCTGAACAATGAAGTATCTCATGAGAAGTTCTCATTTTTTTTATCAAAAAACCTTTATGAGAAATTCACTCATGATATTTCATAGTTTCTTTAGCGATAAGATAACCCTGAAGTATAAAATTCATCTATAATTACCAATAAACTACCTACGACGCCCAGGAGGCGGGGTAGCATTCTAAGCGTGAAACATGTACTTCTTTTCACTTTTACGGCGTTATATGGCAACCTTTCAAAAAACCAATTTTATCATCAGAATTCTCAGATTTGGGCTATCTATTGAGTATTGAAACTTTAGTGAAGAGCGATATAGCGGCTCCAGCCGGTCAAATGAAGAAAATTGAGTGTGAAAAATAATATCTTTCGCTGTTACAACGCAATAAAAAGCTTTTTCCGGAGCTAAGCAGGTTTTTGAAATCCCAGAGACTTAAGCTTTCGAATAATCATCAAATGTCTAAGAGAAAACTTATCTGCAGCGAGAAACGCCTTCAAACAATCGTGTACTTGAGCTGGTATACGTCGTCCCTTAGGGGTTAATTTCGCTGATGGAACGCATTTGAGAGTTCATTTTTGAGAAAAAGCACAGTATCAAAACTGCCGTGATTAACACTTTGAATACTTATTAAAAATTCAAGTTCAAACAGTTGTGTGCCAGCAAGGTGCACTCCCTCTCGAACGGCTTGAAAATCAAAAGCAAACATAATTCAACACTAAACTACGTAACTGTCTAGTAGAATCTAATCTAATAGATGAGAATCTACTGGCTTTGTTGTTTAGTTGATATGAAGAATTTCTGAAGTGTATTAGCAGTGTAAAGCCTCGAACTTTGTAAGTTAAACTTTTGCACAAGCAGTTCAGAGATGGAAATGTATTAAACGAACAAATAATTGAGCATACGAAAGCTTGTAGAACGTCAAAGGTAACGAAGAGTGAATCGATCTCGTTCGATAAGCTGGAAAAACTGTTCCAATTACACAGCGTGAGAAAAACGAAATCATCTGGAGCAAATGAATAAGGGATGATGAATTTCAAAGACACGGTTATTAAATATTCATGAAAGAGATTCTACCATAGCATGACGAAATCTCATACCGCGATTTAAGAGGCCCATATATTACGACTGACGTCGTGTATGTAAGGCGAACCTGTATATCTTATAAACTCGCTAAAAATCGCTACAGAACAACCCGCTTCAGATGAGCTAGGAATTGAATCAAATCCTAATTCGAATACGATGTAGAGTGAGTTGCAAAAACAGGACAATAGTGGTTTAGGAAACAGTAGTATCCATACTTCTTCTTACCTTCAGAGGCTGCTCCAATAAGTAGAACAATCTTAATAGAAAGCGGAATTCATTTAGAAGACCGAAGTTCAACAACGAAATTGCAAAGCGGATATGAATGAAGAAAATGTTCCCCAAGATTAAGATTTGTCTCTATGAAATGAAAGCAACGGGGTCTAGCGATGCAATTATAATGGTCTACATTAGGACTAATATTCTCGCTCTACTAAAAGTCTTGATATTAGATTATATAAGCAACATTTATTATCAAAAACGTTGATAAATGAGAGATGATGGAAAGCAGAAGAAAACAGGTAAGACTTTGATAAAGAAGTGAATACGTTTCTTACGGTAGTTATCAGTGACGTCCGGTATTTACAGATGTCGCAATTTCAAGTAAACAGAACTACAACTGTGCAGGTCCTCCGAATATGCTTTCAAACTCTATTCCAGACATCCGGTAGATATTCCAGATATATCACTGGCAATTCGTTACCCCCTTCCTCCCAATGGCTGGCCTATGACCGTGACAAGAAGTGTGTTAAAAATGCGATGAAGGATGAAGCTCTCGGCGATGATCATTCCCTGAGAAATGGTCCATGACATCGCCTTCAATTTCTAATTTGTCTGAGATGATTGAATGCGGGGAGCGCCGTGGCTGATTTGCTGTGCTGCTCGTCATGGTGCGCACGGGCCGAACCCTGTCCCCCAGCAACACTCTGCGGCAGTCAGCAACGATCGTCCAGTGGAACGCCATAGTCACGCTGTTCTCGAGGTCGCAAGGAGACTTGCCCAACCATTATTCTATTACGTTCAAGAAGAAGATGAAAAACGAATTGAGTGCTGGAAGTACTGGGTTGCGGACAATGAAAAAAAACATTGCGAAGACGAATCAATATAGTATCTAAAAGTGACTGAATGCATATCTGACCTTTACAATGACTTGCTGTGGTCTACCGCTGTACCGAGTCAGTGCTGCGTGAGCTCTCAGATTAGTTTGAGATCAGCCCAGGTACCAATTTACCGACCCCGGAGGGATGAACGGCTTGGCGAGCCGGAGCGCGAGATCGAACCATCGACCTTGTGTGCGACACCGAACACCTCTGACCACTGCGCCAAATGCGCACGCGAAATGCGTAATACACCAAGGTGTTCCACTACCGTCATGGTTTCCAATGTTCAGCAATTCGCTATTTCCATCCGGAAACAGAGGAAAGGGTAAAACACAGCTAGCAAACACTCCCGTCCCTGCAACTCGTAAGCATCACCTGGCAGATGGTTGCGCTGAAAAATCGCGGGCAAAGCTGGGAAGATATTACTTCTCCAGTTAAAATAGATAGGCATTTTGAAGAGAATTGAGTGGGGAGCAAAAATACGGCCTCAAACAAGAGTACCAGTATGGATGAAACGCGGGTTCGACTCCCGTCTGAGACCGTATTTTTGCTCACCACTCAATTTTCTTAGGAATTTATGATACATCATAACGCTGCGAAATATACAGTAAAAAAGAACAGAAATTTTGAGCATTTTGAATAAGAACTATATTATAAGGATCTGAAAAACTCTCAGCGCAGCTAGCCAGGCAAAAAACTCGCTGATCAACAAACTAGCATTTGACAGGAATTTTCTGATTCGTTGTGATCCTAGATGCGATCTATTTGAATAATCAAGTAATCAACAAATTATGATAAACACGTCACTCATGTGCGCTTTCTTTAGAAGATCAGGTGGTAGTGGATGTTTTACTATACATTACATGGAGAATATCGATTTACAAATTTTATGACGAATCACGGCACATACATTGGATATTTCCCACTGCTTGGATGTATGCCTCACAAAATCAGTGTTGAGCTGACTAAATGCTAACTGAAAAAGCTTCAGTTTTACAAATAAATTAATGTCTCCTCCCAAATTGTCTATCGTCTCACAGTGGCCGCGAAGTGTTCCGGGGTGTCAGACTACGAAGTACGTAGGAGCCTCAACCCCCAACAAAGCCACCCGAGCTGAAAACTAGTCCGCCGTTTCCACTCGGAAAGCCCAAGTAGGAGTAAACCATGCTGGTATTAACCGCCGTCTTGGTAGCTACTAGCCGCTAGGTGACAATGTTCCTCTGATCCACGAGGGCGCCAGCGAGTGCTCTTATGGGTTACTACATGAAGAAGCCGCGGCTAGGTTTACCTCGAGAATTTAGGGAATAAAACAGCTAAACCATCCCATTTTCGTTGTGCAGGAGCTAGCACTATCACTGAGGATGAGCTGGCAAAGTATGCAGGTAAGTAGATATTCAACAATATGTTGCAGCAGTTACTCGAGTGAACATTAGAATGACACAGCAATCTAAAGTCCCCTTTACCTTACGCTCTCCACTTTCGCAGGGTACAGTATAAATCTTGAATAGAAAGTTATTAAGGCACTTGTCATCACAAATTGGCCGGATACTTTCTAGGTGACCTTTGAAGGGCTTAAAATATCTGATAGAACTATACTAGAAAGGAAACAGAATCGTACCAAATATCACATGATCTACTGGATATATCAGACTGAAAACACTGAAGTAATATTAATAACTAAAGGTAGAGATCTTGTAAGGGAAATGGCAAGTCTCTGAATATGAGTGAAGGCGATCGAGATCAAACGATGAGTCATCGATGCTGAAATGGCTGGTCACGCGCGGAAGGCGCCGGCAGCCATGCTGCAGTGTTTTGCACACTGTGCCTAAAACTTTGGCACACTGTGCCTAAAACTTTTTAGAATTGATTTTAGCCGACTTGGCATCGTGAAGATGCATTTGGCACCTAACGCAGCTCGACCAGTCCGTCCATTCATAGGCTTCGTTAGTCCGACAAAAGAAACGATAGGGACATCTCAATTCCACTGTGGAAGTATTCGCTACCTACTGTTAAAAGGATTGTGGGATTATATCTTTCGTTTTGAGTGTTTTCTTAAGACCACAGCTCAAATTTTGATATGCCTGGCAATTTTTTTTGAGCCACGTAAACACTCGAAACTAAACATAAAATAAAAGGATAAAGCTCTCGGCGTTGATCAATCCCTGAGGGATGCGCCATGCATTCGACTTCAAGTTTTAACTTCGTTTGAGGTGAGTGAATGCATATCTGGCCTTTACAATGACTCACGGTGGCCTCCCGCTGAACCGAGTCAGTGCTGCTTATCCTCCCAGACAAGTGGGAGACCTGCCTGGTACCAATTTACCGACCCCGGAGGTATGGTGGCTTGGTGAACCATGAGCGCGAGATCGAACCATCGACCTCGTGTGCGACGCAGAGCACTAACCACTGCGCCACATGCGCTCTTATTTTTTTTTATTAATAGAGCAGGATGAGGTAACATATGATATATTAAATATACTAGCCAGGAACAATCGAGTATACAACGCTCTCTGTTCGGAGGTAATTTTACTGGACATAGAGTGTAAAGCGATCGTCGTTGCTAACTCTTAGTGTGGGGACTGGAGCACCCACACAGGATTGGCAAGAAGACGAGAAAGGGTGACTGCCCGACTGACGAGATCGCAAGATCGAAAAACGTGTATCGGGCTATATAAGTCAGCCCTTTTATCAACAGACCACACGACATGCGTGGCTCAAAAAATAAGTACCAGACATCTTGATTGTGGGATTAGTTTCACGCTTCATTCAAACTGTAGTCATCAGAATCAACAATCGTGGACGGAATTTCATCGAACTCTCTACTTTTCTACATCATAACAAAGTGATTCCCAATCCAGTTTTTGGGCCGGAGAGATCACCTAAAGCTGGGAAAATATTCGTTAAGAACATCATCCACTGACAATAAAAAAGGCTATACTTCAATCCGAGCACATGTGGCGCAGTGGTCAGAGGGGCTCTGCGTCGCACACGAGGCCAATGGTTCGATCTCGCGCTCATGGCTCACCAACCATCCATCCCTCCTGGGTCGGTAAACTGGTACCAGGCAGGTCTCAGACTTGTCTGGGAGGATAAGCAGCACTGACTCGGTTCAGCGGGAGGCCACCGCAAGTCAATTTAAAGTCCAGATATGCATTTAATCACCTCAAATGAAGTTAAAAATCAAAGTCGAATGCATTGCGCATCCCTCAGGGATTGATCAAGCCAAGAGCTTTATCCATTTTTTATACTTCAATCCATGATGACTCATCTGCACATTAAACCCAGACGACGAGAGCCTACTACTCTGCTTCGGACGCTTACGATGACGTGTTCTACGGTTAGGAAGAAAGAAATTAAGAAAATTTTACTAGTTTAGAGGACAACCAGGAATAAACCATACTATGTTGATTGTAAGAGAAAGTACTGGATGCCCAAGTTATGCGCTCAGGTCACACGAATCCTTCGTCGCTGCACTCAATCGAATTCAGCGACATCGTATGTATCCATGCCTACCCCAAAGAGTTCGCAGGTCAAGACCCTTTGAACACGTATGGCTCAACTACTTCAACGTTTTCGACAATTATTAAGCCTCTCGAGAACCCAAATATTATGGAGTTATATTAACATGCATGACGACAAAATTCATACATCGACAAAGTGTGTGACCTCACAACGGCCGCATTCCTCATGTCTACGCCGTTTCTTCGCCTCGCAGGGACACCAGCCTCAGTCACACGTGACAACGTATCAACATTCACACTTGCGGATACGATCCTTAATGAGTGCTTAAAACGTACCCACAACGATCCGGTAGTTAAACGCACGATAGACAACCATGAGATCCAATGGAGACAAATCACCTCATTTGCGCCGTTGCAAGGAGGTTTTTTTGAGGGATTTATCAGAACTGTGGAATAACCCCTTATAGAACCATTGGGACCTCAAGACTCTCAATGGAACATTTGACGACAGCGATGACAGAAATAGAGTCACTTTTCAACACAAGGCCACTGCTATACAATTCATTACACTGGATTGCGACGATGTTTTATATGACATCTAGTCCGCAATGTTCGCCATTTTCACGAACATTACGTGAAGCGTAATGCGTTTCTCACGAAAGCCTCGTATGTTTTGAATCTGGCCAAAGTTCAGCACAAAACTCTTCTCTTTTTTCTTAGGGAGTCTCATCAATGTCACTGCGCAAGTTAGATTGAGAGGGAGTGTGGTTTATACAATTTGACCTGTTTCTCTAGAAGGGAAATACAGAAAACCATGTAGCACACTCTAGTCCGTATTGAGATAAATGAGAAGAATGTTTCTAGCATCAGAAGTTTTTATCGCCCTCATTTTTGACATGACATTTGTGATACGTCCTTATCCGATATTCATAGGAAAGTATCTAGTGTCTAGCACAGCACTATTGATCGTCTATTACTGTGCTTACTTACTTTGAACTTGCCAGTTTACTGTTCCTTGTCAAGTTATATAAAGAGAAATGATACATGGAAAGATAGCATTATTCAAATTATAGGAACTCCGTGAAATTTTGGATCGACGACGACGGCAAGAGTGCTGGTTGAACTAACTGCAATATGGTAAAAGTGTAAGTAACTTTGAGTAACTTTCGAAAAACTCTCTAACTAATCACGACTTTCGCCAGTTGATTACGAGTATACTTTAGTCTTTTTTGTTTTAGATGTCGAATTTTTAATAAGATGAAAAGTTGCCGCAACGCCGCGTGAGACAAATCATGGGCGGTGATTCTATTTCACCTCCACCGCCTTATGCTGAACTCTACAAGTGTATATGGTGTTTTACAATGGAAAATAGATAGTATAGAAGGTATAGATTTTGTGATCGCATTACTGAATTTCCGAAAATTCAACCAATTAGAAATAGTGCTTCTTGTGATGCGAATGCGACTTTCTTTACAGTAAAAATTCTTATTACTGCTGCAGAATGATAAAATATGTTGCTATTGTGTAATCGAATATCTTCAGCGACGGGTTTGAAGCTAACCAAGATTTGTTCGTATCCCAGAAATTTTGTGATTATATTTTTTGTTAATAAAGTGCAATAGTGTAAAGTAGTGCAGTAGTGTAACAATATAAAGTGCAAGTATAATAAAGTGTGAGATTGAATCGTCCCATAAATTCTTTCGCATTTCGACACTTTCGTTGAATCACTTGTAATATACGAAGATATTAATTATTTAACGACAGTTGCCTTCATAATAAACGATATGCAACTATTTGCTGGACTAGAATGGACTCTTTCATTTGAAAAGAAATTCAATTTCGCGATCAAAGAAGTAGGCGAGGTCACTTTCGAGCTGATAGTAGCCTTTGAATTTTTTCTCCCGCAGATGTCACTTCAGAGCGTCGAGAAAATCGTAATCTAGTGGAGCAATATCAGGGCTAAACAGTCAATGTAATATCGTGGTGCAATTCATTTCCAAAACGTGAAGAGTCGACTTTGCCATGTGAGATCGAGCGTTATACTGGAGGAGAGCGACAGTGAATCGTTTTCAAACGCTTTTCTCCCAATGCTGCGGCAAACTTCCGTTATTTTGCATTGACGTCGGCATTAATTGTCTGCTTCTTGTCGAGCAGTCCCCAGAACAGCGTGCCTGTCATCACAGAAAACCGCGAGCATGATTTTCGAGTACAGAATCTGAACATTGGAGAGCTGGCGAGTCTTTGTATCTTACTACGGTAATAAATTTCAATTATATGGCAAGTGATAGCGCTACTATCCTATCCAGGTGCTACTAGAACATTCTCCAACATGCAGTCTTTTGATAAATAACCCGAGTTGACATAGAAAAAAGCTGAATAAATAACAGTATGAAGGAAATCATGAGATAATCCGATATTTGCCAAATTTTCGTACGTTTGAGATGCTAATAACTTGTGAGACCTGATACGATGTAGATGACAATAATAGAAATTTGAAAAGAAATCTCAACATAAGAAAAGGAAGAAGATATTTTGAAAAATACTGAATACCAAACCCACGCATTGTTATATTTGAAAAATCGTATCTAGCTTTGAGATAGTTGTGATTTTAGCTATCGAATGACCACTTGGTGTTTAGAAAAAAATTCGTCCACGGACCCCAGCCTAACGATGTAAAAATTGGTTGTGAAACAGAGTTCTGATTTCGCTGTTTCACCTCACTGAAAAGACCTTTTTAGAAAGTAAGCACAGCATGGAAATTGCCGTGATACAAGCTTATAGATACTCACTAGAAGTTGAGGGAAAAAGGTCTGTTCAAGAGAAAGGGCTTGAACCAGTTGTAAATTAGAACATGTACAGTCCCTCTTGAACGCGTTAATAACCAAAAGCAGACATATCTCAATACTGCATCGCTTAACGATATAATAGCAAATGTAAGCTACTCGTTCTTTCTTTGCTGTGAAGAAATTTCTTGGGGTCTGAGCAGTTGGAAGCCTCAAACTCTGTGAGTTAAGCTTTTGGACAAGCAGTTTAGTGAAAGAAATATAACAAACGAGCAACCAATTAAGCATAGAAAAGGCAGTACGACATTGAAAGTCACAAAAAGTGAGTCGATCTCGTTCAAAAGGCTAAGAAAACTTATAATTACAGAGAGCGAGGAGAACGAAATTATCTGAAACAAAAGAAAAAGGTCAGTGATACCTTAAAGACATCATTTAAGGATATCTACAAATAAGGTTCCACCATAGTATGGCGAAATCACATGCTAGACTTGAGAGGTCAATATGTTACGATTGACGTCTTATATGTGAGGCAAACCATATCTTATAAGTTCGCTAAAAGCGTTGCAGTGCAATCCGCTTGATATAGGACAGCTCTTTCATCAAATCTTAGGTGAAATACGATGCACAATGGTGTTCTACCATTAAGAAACCATACGCTAAGGAAATAAAGATAAGTCTCCGTTTTTCTCTTTACGTTCAGATGTTGCTCGCATGAGTTGAGCAATTTTAATACAATGCGGAATTTGTTCAGAAGAACAGATATTCAACAAGAATGCTTCAAAATGGATAGAAGTAGAAAGTTTTCTCCAACATTGAAAAATTTCTCTATGAAAAGAAAACACTGGATAAAAATGTAGATAAAGGACGTTTTAGAGTGGTGTATAATAATGCTGTTATACCTTTTCTTTCGCTTCTTCACATAGGCTTCGCATAAGCACAATATTAATCTGGTAATCTGATGACATGCTTTGAGTCTTCTAGGAGGTCTGATATGGCTCTTATACAATACTAGGCGAGTGTTTCGCCTTTCCACTCTCGTGAATGGCACGATGCCTTCCGGTTCAGCAGCTCTCTTGCAAAGCATACAGCCTTTACTTACAAAGAGGTATATTATTATTATTCTTTTGAGCGAGGTCTCTATAAACATTCGAAAGTAAAGGTATGGTTCAATGTCATGGCAATGAGCGGTTTCTATCACTCGACATCCGGTGATCTAAATAATTCAACGTCGATTCCATTATAAGTAGGAGTATATCCCTTGCATGAGATTGGGTGAATCGAAAGGTACAGTGCGAATGATGAACCTGTAAAGGCGAGTCTAGCACTGTATATGTATTATATGTATCTATTATGAATACAATGATGACCCTATTGACTTAGTTTAGGCTCAAACGAGGCAATTTGTTAGTAGAACAATACATACTGCGTTTATTTCATTGTAATATACTCATACTTTTCAATGGTGGATCGGGCTAGAATGAAGGGTTAATGCACGTTAAGAAGATTTCACTGAAGTTAGAAACAATTAAGACGCTCACATGGAAATTCAAGTAATTTGAAACTCACTTTACAAATATACTGCTCTGTATGGGATTTAGCCAAGTTGCAACACTTCTAGCCACGGTCACTGGATTTGGGCGCGTGACAACCTTACATCGGCGGATGAGCGTGTATTCTATTATTACATCGTTGTAATAGAGCTCAAGTTTTGATCTACGCCTTTGATCATTGTTTTCTTTCCTTGGAAAGAGTCCTTATTTGCAAATGCGCTTTTTCTCCTTGTGCAAATTACAGTTTCGCTGTTGTGCTCTAATCCTTCCTACCGGAATGGTTTCCGACCGATAAGGAAGACTGCTCGATACAGCAGGAGGTCACCTCGAGTCATTGTAAAGGCCAGATATACATTCAGTTACCTTAAACGAATTGAAAAAATGAAGACGAATGCATGTAGCATCCATCAGCGATTGATCAACGTGGAGAGCTTCATCCTTCTTTTTTTTATGAAGCGATTTCGGTATAGCGTTGAATATGTTAAGTACAACACAGGTGATATCCGTGCGATACGCAGTGATAATGTTTATATTGTTTGAATTGACTATTGACTATCGCTTGTTATTATTCGGATGGCAAAAACTTTCCGGACTTTTTCGTTTTTGTTGACTATCTTTCAATCACTTAGGCTTTTGTCCCAACTATGGTTAAAGGCAGCTTCTTACGGTTAATTAATGTTTAATGCTTAAATATTTCTTTTTGAAATGATATCGTCCTGAGAGCAAAAACGATTGTTGATGCTGCATGAGTACACGGCGAGTATACGAGTCGTCAATGACGGAGACGTCTCAATCTCAGTCAAAACAGCTTGCCAGTAAATTTCCCGTTCACCAAATTAGTTTCACCAGAACTAATAAAACACCCTTTCAAAAGTGTCACTGATTTCCTTGTCGTTGAAAAATGAAACACACTTCCACATTCTACTGCTTCAGATTAGGATGTTATTACTAAATCAGTTCGCCACGCTGCAGTAAAGTATTACAACTACTCTACCACATCTGCCAAGCAATTACTCATTTGCATGCTGTTGTATGACCTCAGAGATTTTACGAATTACGAGCACCTCATTGCGAGAACGACAAGTTGTCCCTGTGCTGAATACTCAGATTAACAGTGCTTTGATAGAGGCAATGATGCCATAACGTTACCAAATAGATCTATTCATCGGCTACGTGCTAGCCTGATAGTCCAGAAGTATTGAGCTTAGAATGTACAGTCAGTTATTTGTAATGAGTTTTGATGAAGTCTGTTGCATAACACATCCTACAGGGATCGATGAGCCCCGGATGCTTTATCCTTTACTAACTCCAATTTTGAAGCATTTCTGCTTCGTGAATCATCAAATGTGCTTGACGTCTACACACCTTTAATGCCGATAGACTGTGATAATCAGTGTTTCACCATATAAGGAATACATTTACGAGTTTGAAGTAATAGATTGGGGAAGAAGCTTTAAGAAAATGCTTGCAACTTTTTTGGTTATAGGCAATTTTGAAAGCCCATCTTCTCTCACGTTGACTAATATAATTGATCTACCTAATTCAAGATAGAGTTAAAGCGAGCAAATCAGGATGTTGCTGATGCACGAATGGCTGTTGGGTTCAAATATAACGGTGGCAAGTGAACACATCAATCTGTGTTGGGGCGAAGACACAGTTGGCAAAAGTGCGGTGTACAGCTCGTTCAAAAGTTTGAAGAAGGTGAAGAAAGTTTGGACTGATTCGAGATCGAGACGATCGTTACCGCACCATTGAATTTGAAACCAACAGCCATTCGTGCATCATCAACATCATAATTTGCTCGCTTGTTAATTCCATCTTAAAATAAGTAGATAAATTATATACCAATCAACACGGGAGAAGACGAGCTTTCAAACTGGCTTTCAAATGAGCCCACAAACACAAAAAATGGCCGACACCCAAAAAAAGTTACAAGCATTTTCTCTGAACTTTTTCCCCAACCCTATTATATTTGTATACAGTATATGGGAGTATATACGAAGTACATATATAAGTTTCGTAACTCTGCGCTCACATTTGAGATTATTGGAGTGGTAGCGCGTAATGCACGCAAAAATCTATGTGTGAGCATATTGGTAGATGCGTAATTTGGTCGTTACGTCGGAATAACTTAGTAACCTTCTCGACATTAGCAGCTCCTGTGATCGATAATACTGTAACAGCCTCTTCACTCGAAACTATTCTAAGTTAGGAGGTCGTACTTTTGAGGATGGAAGTTTAAGTAATTTATTGGGCTACAGCTTCTTTCAAGTAGTGCTCTGGCATGATGTTGTGATGATGAACTGAATACAGGTACATTCTCAACTCCACTCGTCTCTTCGCCTCACCGTTTATAAAAATCCGAGATTTTTTCGGTGCGGGTTTGATTCATACTTTTAAGCTTCGTTTTCTCCATAAACGTCATCAAATGCTAATCTAATCAATGCTTTCAAGTTTTTCGGGGTAAAATTCTTGATCAATGTAACTCCACCTGAATAAGCAAGAGTAAACAAGTCCTAGAGGAGCGTGGTGGCAATTGCCGATATAGGAGGTATGAGAAACTTAGTGAGTGCATGCGGGACTCAAAAATGTACTTGTGACAAACTGTTTCTGTAAACTGATTGTAGGGAATACCAGTGGTCCAAACATGTGTCAAGTTAGTTATAATACAAATATTTTATGTAGAAATGGTCCACGATCGAACCGCTCAAGGCACTCAATTTTTTGTGGCTCCACATAACTGCTCAGGGCTCACAGAACAGGTAGATGCCAGATATTGTAACATCGAGCTTAATGACAATCTTATGAAGTCATATTACTCCAAAACATTCAAGTTTGCAGTTTTACTGAATATCCTCGATCTTTGCTATTGGTAGCAAACAGCACCATTCGCGTGATGAATGACGGAAAAACCTTGAGAAACTTAAAAGCAGACGATTGATGCCTTATGACACCCCCTTTCCATTTCGGCTTTGTAGTGTAGTACTCTTAAGGAGTATGTCTAATTTAGACATTGGCTTTCTATGGATTAGTTGAGCTAGTGTGTTCGCAGAAATATGTTTTGACATTACAGTTAAAAGTAATTTTCTGAACAGTCTGATTTTCAAACCTTATTTGAAAAATTTTCGAATCAGTATGTTGGTATCTGAAATTCATCCCTAAAGTGTATAATGCTTTCCAGTTGGACCTGTCCTATATGTGCCAAGACTGGTCCGGGAGTTGAATATGAAGTCCCAAGCTGAGGTTGTTTATCAGTCTTGAGGTGGTAATAGGGCGCTAGGATTACCCTTGATTGAGCGAAAGTAAGTGTATGTAGACTAAAGCGCAAGGTCGTGTGTTGTAGGCCTATTTTTGAAGGTACGCTGAACTTTTTCAGTATTTCGGCTGCCACTACGATTTACTGGTCCGTCATAATGTTGATGTTTCATATTTCCTGCTTTATTATTGTTTCAGCCTTTTTCATACAGTGGTATGGAAAGTGATTTTGATCTAGTGACGCAATTCAAACGTACCGCGTGGTTTTCCAAGTTTGAGGTTGTTTGGTTATGACTTGATGGAGTTATCTTGATCAGCTACTCATAGAGATGTGATATCGCAATGACGATCAATGCGAATTCTTCTTTCGGCTGGTGAGGCTGCGTCCTTTGGTTGTGAGACTCCCTGGCGACTAGTATGCGAACGTAGTCGGCTGATGTGCCGTATAGGGGGGCTTTCTTGCTAGTTCCCCGCGCTATGCACCAGGAAGTGGGGGTTTTTTTGCTAGTTCCCTGCTCTGGGCCCCAAGAAAAGAAGGCTTTCTTGCTGAGTGCCCTAATCTATGTACCGAGAAGTGGGGCTTTCTGCTGAGTGCCCCGATCTATGAGTAGGAATTGGGGGCTTTCTGCTGAGTGCCTCGCTTTATGAGAAGGCTATGCGACAAATGTGGTGGAGGGTCAGCATTAGACCCGAGTTCGAATGAAGGCGGCCGATGCACCAAATGTGGGTGAAGGTTTAGTGGTTTTGCTTTTGTGATCCGCTGCCGATTTGTGTCTCGCAACGAACAAGAGAGAAGAGTTTAAATCCTTTATATGGATTATACCGAAAACAATAGGATGGAACGAAACAATGACGTGGTACCAAACAATGTGGTACAACTAAACAACCTATAATGTATATGCATTACTAAAATGATAATATGATAATAATAATAATAATAATAATAATATATATATATATATATATATATATATATATGACCACGATCTATCGTTATGTGAACATATGCGTAAGTCAATATGGGTGACCGACTGATGAGAAGTATCGAGGACAAAGTTATGGCAAGTGGTGTTATTGTAGCTGACGGTGTTATTGTAAGTGATAATGTTATTGCATGTGACAATGTTATGATGACAAGTGATAATGTTATTGTAAGTGATGATGTTATTGCATGTGACATTGTTGTGACAAGGACAATGTTATTGTAATTGACGATGTTATTCTAATTGACGATGTTATTGTATTTGACGAAGCATGACTAAACGGCGGAGACCGTTTGGGGTTGCTATGTTCTCCCCCAAGTAGAACACCGGCGGCGAGATCCAGTGGGTGAGTATATAGTGTTAGCAGTGGGGTCGCTAGTGATTAGATATGGGCAGAATCCCTAAACCGCGGTGGTGGGCCGAG